>JAVSBV010059429.1:0-10634 GCA_033117975.1 Parotocinclus spilosoma
AGTGGAATTTTGGTCCAAATAAGCGAATAACATTACACGTATATAATAGGATTTGTTTCGGTACTTTAGGATTTGGTTTGATTAAGTGGCTGATCCTATTCGACTGTACTACAAAATGTAATATCCCCTAATGAAATATCCCTTAATTTTTGTGAGCAGCGTATATCAATAGTCTAATTCGAATCGGTTTTCTAGGTCTCGGTTGCCAGCTTATTCTAAGAGCTGTGGCATTGTAAAAATCTTTTTACATTTGTCCTCCTGGATATGGCAACCCCAGAATTCAAAGCAGCACGGAATAAAACTGTCAAATTTGCTTGCAAATATTTTGTGGAGATTGTGAAACGTGCTCTAGGAATTTTCCATGATTAGATTACCTGTAACTAACATGTACCTAAATCTGCAGTTATTGCCACTCATTGATGTCATTTATGATTGATGTAATTTAGAGACCGTATTTTCTGTTGTATTAACAATGCAAGTAGGCAGTTAAGGAAAGAGCAGTGCAGAAACTTTGAAATGAACATGGGGTACATCTGTGGTACCTCTGGCTTGCTGCGTTGCAACAACACTGTTCTTGTTTCTCTACTTGTTTCCAGCCAAATGCTGATCTGCATTCAGTCTGCTCACGCTGATGCCACATGTATTTAATACAACTTTCTGCACCAGAGGCTGCACAGTTCTGTGTGTACTACAGCAGCTGTTGTATCTGTAAGTCATTATGCGGTTTAAGTAGGTTATTTACCTTAATAATAAACCGTATAGGACGGCAGATGTATATGCAAACTGGCTTTATGCAGCACATACCTGTATATAAATATATACAAACGAACCCTGCTATCCGAATATACTTTTTTTCTGGAAAATGGTTTAGATCATGACTATGTGGATACTGGGACCTTCTATTATTTACTGTAGAATAAGCAAATAGAATTTCTATCTTGTTTCTGTATATTGAAAGCCCCACCTACAATCAGTGTTTTCAGTGTATTAATGTGGTGCAGCAGACTTCTGCTAATTGGTAAGGCCTTCATATGTATAATATGAGCAGGGTCTCATTCATCAGCTGTACATGATTCCATGTCACTATAAAATACACTGAGCAGCCATGACATTGAAACCACTGAGTATTCATGCAGTTAATAGTCCTATCAAAATCTGATTTATACAGTTCTCTGATTATTCAAGCAGTCCTGTAAACAGCATGAAATCAGATTCAGAAAGCTAATATGAGAGCTGGATTTGTTCTCTGTGATCTGATTTTTTAGTGCATGTATAGAATTAATTGGATCTCAGTCATTTTCCTCAGTCTTTCTATGTTGCCAGGTCCACCTTTCCTAAGCGACTTCTTTTTTGCAGGCTTGTTTCTTAAATGTAGTTGCTTGTTTGGGTTTGCTCATCTCTCTCTCTCTCTCTCTCAGTGGTCCAATACCTCAACCACTGTGCCACTTCAGCCCATTAATTATAATCCATCCATTATTTTCAGCGTAATGCATACGGGGTCACGGGCCACCTTGCGGTGCCCACCTGGCAACTCCGGGCAATGGCAGGAACAACCCTAGACTGGGCGCCAATCCATTTTAGGTCACAGACACACAGTCACACACTAAGGACCACTTTAGAGACACCAGTTAACCTAACACACGTTGGGACTGTTGGAGGAAACCAGAGTACCCGGAGTAAACCCACACAGGCGCGTGGAGGACATGCAGACTCCACACAGAAGTGACCAAGGCCGCTCCACCCTGGTAGTAAACCACCCAGCCACCGTGCTTAATTAATTATAATTAACAAAAATGGAGGGTGTAGGCTAGAGATTTGAATTCTATCAATTCCTATTATAAATTCCTATTATACAGTTTTTCCAAAAAGTATGTGGACACTTGAGCAATATTTGGAAATGTATGAATTTCACTGCATTAGAAAATATAAAAACAAGTAGCATTTATTAAAAAGATACCACTGAGAATTTATATATCATAGCACACATTTCAGGCAAAACAAGAACAGATATTTGATTAAACTTAAAGTATTGAAATATTCAGACGCTTTCAAGCATTCAAGGTTTTTGTTCGTTGCATGTACGTTTGTACATGTAAGTATATAAATATAAAAATAATGAGGAAATATACTAATTAAGCTACAGCAGTTTCCATGTTTAGTATGTTTTGCAGAATTTCTGTGGTAATTCAGAATTTTTCGGTGGTAAAAATGAGCAAAACATTTCAATTCATCCACACTCAAGCATCAATATTTCAGCTAATCTCCTCTCCATGGTATCGCATACATAAACCTCTTGAGAGTTTAGGGTTTCCTTTTGGCAAAGTATTCTTTCTCAAGGTGACTTTTATGCTTTGGATCATTATCCTGCAAAAAAAAAAAATCCCATTTTATTGCTCTAATAATGCTTCTGTATTCACAGTGCCGTCAACGAACCCAAATCCTGACATTTTCACTTCCATGCTTTTTAAAATCTTTAGTGCTGATTGGTTGGATTGGTTGGATTCCTGGCTTTCACACATAAACAATTTTCCATCAGAATGATGCAAGTTCAATTTGGATTCGTTTGAAAATAAGTTCTTCAGAAGCAGCTTAGTGTACTTGTTCCTTTGCTAATTTTATCCTCGTTTTTGAGTCTAATGAATGGATTCTGCCACATTCTGCCTCCGTTTATATACATCCCTGCTGTTCCTGTTTCAAATAGTCTGGGCACTCTGTGGTATCTGGTAGTTCTCACTGATGTCCAAAGCAATCCTGGTGTCTCCTGGTGGTCTTTGTGGGTCTGCCTGTACACTGTCTGTTTTCATTCATAGGTCTTTCATCTTTTTTATGATAGAACGGTGTAGGAAGGATATAGTTTTAGTTCAGATTTACTTTCTTAAAGAGCTGACGAATAGAGCAACACTGTGCAAGCAGATTATGTTGAACTTTTTTGGCCAAACCTTTACTTTTTTTTTGTTTTGACCGTTTTTGCCATCTTTGGAATTTTCTCAGAAGACATAACAGAAATGGGATCCCACCATTTGAACATTTGCAAAGCAAACTATTTCCAGATGCAAGTTGCGTCGGATAGCAGGTATACCAAATAAAACTGGGGTGGGTGTGGACAAGTTATGCTGTCACCGTGACTGGGTGAAAATTATTTCTCGTTTTCGATAAAAAGAAGCATTCCCCTACGGTCAGCGATCACTTTATTAGGTACACCTAATTGTTTCTACACTCATTGTTCATTTTATCAGTACCATATAGAAGCTTTGTAGTTCTATAGTTGCAGACTGTAGTCCATTTGTTCCTCTATGTACTCTGTTCTCTAATGGTCAGGGCCATCACAGATCAGGCACTATTTGTGTGAGTGGTGGATTCTCAGCACTGCAGTGACTCTGACAGGACGGTGGCATGTTGAGCTGGTATGACTGGATCAGAACCAGCAGTGCTGCTGGAGTTTTCAAACACTGTATTCACTTAATGCACACTCTATTACACACACCTAGCATATTACATATACAGTGTAGATGTAAAGACAGGAGCTCATCTGGTGTTGACAGGTTGTGGAAGTCTAAGTTCTCTAATGTCAAGGTCCTGTCCTCAACATCAAGGTCCTGTCCTAAACATCAAGGTCCTGTCCTCAACATCAAAGGGCTTGGTTGAGAATTTTTTCTTTTCTTAAAATAACACTCACTGGAAAATGTGTATATAACAAAGATATTTGATTAATATATGTTTCATTTTAACTACATATCTTGAAGACCTAAATGAAAAAAAAAACAGGGAGTCAGGACAAAAGGACAAAAGTATTGGGTTTTTTTTTGTTGTTGTTGTTCATTTTTGACAACAAAGAATTGCAATAAATCACTTTTTTCCTTTAGTCTAGGTGTGTGCAGCCTTATATAGATACTCATAGAAGGGGATCCATGTAAAAAAGAACCACTGCTCTCGTCTTTCCAGCAGCACTGCTGCGTCTGATCCGCTCAGACCTCCGCAACGCTCACTAACACACCTGACCACTAGAGGACAGAGTAAAAGGGACCAGCGTAGTATACAGACAAACAAAGGGACTGCAGTCTATAATTGTAGAACTATACTGCTCTCAAAAATGAGCAGAATATCACAATAAAAGATCCCCTAATTTATAAGAGCAGTGTATTTGGGAACTGATCAAACAGACAGCGAGTGAAGAAACAAGGTGGCGTAACTAAAAGTGTTCTTTCTTCTCCTACCACAGATTTGAAACATGACTGATGTCTTTTCGTGACAAATGTTAGACTTTCTCACAGGATCCTTAAAATCCCAAACGTAACAGCTGTCTTACAGGACGAAATAACGACGGTACACCTTCTCGCTGTGACACATTTACCATCAGAACAACTGGTGCCTCATATCGGGTCATGAAATGTCGAATTCAATCAGCGTTTTATCGTAGCACTCATTGTTCCTAAAGGTAATACGTTCAACTCTTTCACATTCTTACAATGTTGGTCTGGTAACAGTCTATAGTACATACATTTATATGAGATGTGTAGGCTAAACCAGGAAAAAATGTGCTGTGAGATTTTATAGTAAAACTGTAAATTGCTTGACAGTTTTAATGTGAACTTTCCCAGTTTGATCGTAAAGTTAAAGGTTTTACTATGGATTTAAATGGTAATTTGGCCGCTTCGTGGTTCTACTGTCAAATGTCATAGTATAATTGTAAACTTGGTTGACTATGAACTGGCCATAAATTATTTCACGGTTCTACCATGGATTTGAATGGTAATTTGGCCACTTCATGGTTCTACTGTCAAATTTCATAGTATAATTGTAATCTTGGTTGACTATGAACCGACAATAAATTATTTCACTGTTCTACCATGGATTTTGATGGTAATTTGGCCACTTCATAGTTCCACTGTCAAATTTCATAGTATAATTGTAAACTTCAATGACTATGAACCGGTAATAAATTATTTCACGGTTCTACCATTGATTTGAATGGTAATTTGGCCACTTTGTGGTTCCACTGTCAAATTTCATAGTATAATTGTAAACTTGGTTGACTATGAACTGACCATAAATTATTTTACGGTTCTACCATGGATTTTGTTGGTAATTTGGCCACTTTGTGGTTCCACTGTCAAAGTTTACAGTACATTTTCACCTGGGAATCGAAATTAAACTGGAAGATCATTTCTAAATCGATATTTTGTACCGGTTTTAAGCGGGAGATTTGATATGAGACGTACGGCTCACTGAAGTCAGCCATGAAGTCCTTATTCTTGAAAGTTAACCTAATTCAATCAAAAGAAGATTTTATTTAGTAGAACGGTCGAGAGGCGCGTGTCCGTGGTGTGCATGTGTGCTGCTTTTACTGTACGTTCCGTGCATGTTTTAAAGTGCTTCCTGATTTGTGTATTTTCCTAATCCAATGGATTTCTCTTTCGAACTGAAAAACGTAGCATCGCTGACACACTGTAACACATCCTGGCCTCGCTCATTTGGTTTTGTTTACATGATTCGAGTACACAGCATTTTAAAACGATGTGTTGTCGCATGCAGAGACACCTGTGTAGGAATAATATCGATGAAAAAAAAAGCTTATTTTTGTATTTCTAGGACAGACTATAACGATCACTATAATTATTACTAATTACAAACTGTTTGATAGCTAGTGCTGCTCTCGCGTGATCCTTTGGTCACAGACACCCGACTGGACCTGAAAATATTGGCATGGAGTTTGTATTTCTTACAGATTTGAAAAGTTGGAACTAAAATTCTTCATTTGCACTTAAAAAATGTTGAGAGCTGTTGGAATCATGGAGTGATATTCGAAATGGCTGACTGTGTATACATACTGTCGAAACACACATGCGTTTTTCTCCCAGCAGACAATATGCAGCCTAATCATTCCACAGCCGTGGGTTAAGTACATTTATTGTGGTTATGTCATTACAAACATATTGATATGTTCAACATTATAAAAAACACTGACTATTGTGTTTTGTGGTGTTAATATCTTTCATTCTCGGCCTTAATTTCTAATACGATCATAGTCACGCACAATGTAGCCTCAGGGCAGACTCTGTATTGTGTTTCTGTATGTATGGTCATTGAAGGTGGAATGCTTGTAGTTTTTGCACTTGTTTTACCCCCCTGTACCTTTCTGGTTTCTGGTGCCCTGTTTGAATAACAGCATGAATTGTTGTACTAAAGAAGCTCCAAATCCCCTGAATGACATGACCAGTAGCTGAACTAGTACGGTACTTAAACTTACCTTGACAATCACTATTCGATAACAATTCTCAGTCGTCAGTATTACTGTATAGGAAATTGTACAAATGAAGAAGCACTGTTTGCAGTGCATTAGCTGTTTTGTGAGGGGCCTTTAATCATTTAAGCTCTTGTCTGACCTTCACTACATTCACACTGTAGATAAAATGACTGAATTCCTAAGCATTTCCTGACCGGGATCAGCCTTTCTTTTGACAAACTACTACTCCCGTGGTGTCATCTCACTCATCTCAAAGTCAGATCTAGCTCATTTTCTCAGTTACTTTTGTTCTACAACTTAATCAGAAAAAAAAGTTTGGATAAAAATGCGAATACAAAAAACACAGTGTTCCTTGAATGGTTCCCTTTTTGACTTTTATTTCAGATAGTATGAATCTAAGATATGTCAAAGATTTGTCTGATCAACTTGGTTTTATTTGGTAATAAACACTCATTCCTGCATATCAGGCAACACGTTCCAATACATTTTGAGTTTGGAATGGGGTAAAAGAACAGAATACTGATGTATTTGGGTATAACATGTGATGTGAACTAGTGATTATATAAATGCTGCCATCACTGAAGTATATATAACCTTTGCCAAGGGCACTGACAGCCCATACCATGACAGCCCTTGGCTTTTGGACTTGCCACTGATTCATGTCTGGATTTCCTTTTCTTCTTTGGTGTGCTGCATCCATTTCTTCCAAAAAAAAGATCTGGAATACTGATTGATCTGACTGCAATACACCTTTCCACTGTGTGGTGGTCTCTCCCAAATTCCTCTAAGCCCTGCTTCTGTGTTAACCTTGTTAACACAAGGGTTCTTTTTGTGCACAGTAACGTTTTAAGTGGCATTTGTGAATGTAACTTTGTGTATATTCCCAAAGGTTTACCAAAGCAATCTATCTCGTGGTTATATCAGCTATTGATGGATCTTCATGCAGTGCCGTCTGAGGGATTAGAGATCACGGGCATTCAGCTTAAGATTGTGCTTTATGCACTGAAAATCATCTGGATTCCTTGAATCATGTATTATTATTATGAGCTGTAATGGAAAAAATCATTATTAAGAAATATTTTTATTCATTGCAATCATTTTCTCATGCGTTTGGTGATGAACTGGAGATCCTCTGGCCATCTTTGCTCCACAGAACAGTTTGTGGATATTGCACTTGTACCAAATTGTAATTAAATTCACCTGTTGATGTCACCTGTTTGAAATCATATCGTTACCAACCCTGAATTGCCCCTTTCCAAGTCTTGCTTTAGAATGTCTGAAGGTCTGAAATGCAGGAATGGACGAATAAAACAAGGTTGACCACAATAAACACATAATATGTCTTAGAGAGGGGAGTTTGGTCGATTGAGGCACTGGCAAAGATGGCAGAAAGATACGTCACAAGTTCCTCTGTGTCGCTGTAGAATTCGCCCAATGAAAAGAAGTGATTGGAGCATGCAAACTGTATAAAGGCACAGGGGAGCCAGGGAATTTAACACGTCCAAATTGGAGGGAAGGGGGACCGTATCAGGTCAGAACTGTGGACTGTGGTAGCCTAGCGGTTAAGGTACTGGACTTTGGACCAGAAGGTTGATGGTTCAAATCCCACCTCTGCCAAGCTGCCACAGTTGGGTCCTTAAGCAAGGCCCTTAACCCACAATTGCTTAGATTGTAAGACCGTACAGTTGTAAGTCAGTCTGGAAAATAATGTAATGCTCAAAACTGTATGTATTGCAAAGGTGAGCTAATTAACCTGTAGATTTATGTTCCTATAGCTAGAACCGATTTGAACTCTGCCTGTCCTGGTCTGAGTCACATGGTTCAGGTATGATAGTGCGCAGACAAGCGTGTAGGCTGAACGGGCCATTCATTGCAAGGTTGTATGGGTGTCCTATTGCAGTGCTGGGGGATGAATTCCTCATCCGACCTCTCCTCCCTCAGGCCATTCTTGTCTGCACGTCCCTGTCCTGGCCGGCCAGCTCTGTGGTGATGCGCAAATCCTAGACGGCTGCCTTACCAGAGCACATAGTTCATGAAAGTTCTCTTAAAGTCAAAATCACAAGGCTACTTATCGCCATCTTGTATCATGATACTACTCTATTTTTATATTTTACAGATTCATTTAAATGTTTATAACAAATGACTATCTGAAATATATAATATATGCTTTAATGCTGTTTTTAATGGGTTTTTTTGAATGTGTGTGCTTTTAATTTATTTACGCACAGTAATATCTTTGTTGCTTTAATGCTTATAGCGTAATACATCCCATAATCAGACTGAACATTAAACCCACCTGATCTGTAACGATACTTAGCTGAGTGTTACCCATCAAATTATTATCCATGTGAATATTATCTAGAGAATTCCACTCCGTCTACTGGCTCCTGTTCATCCCACTGGGCATCCCAATAGTGCACATGTACCTGACCAAAATAGGACTGACCAGGGATCAACCAGGTCCAGTTCTGACCCTTTGAACGGTCTGGGACAAGGCAGTCCCATCTTATGAAAATGAAACGGGGTTTTACAATGGTATTATGTCTGAATGATAAATATACTGCTCACTTTAAAATGAAAAAAATATATATATAATATATATATAATGAAATATTTAATAATGAGTTGTGTGTATATACACTGTGAGTCAAAGGTCACAGGACATGTCACGTACTCAATACATTATTGTTGAGCTTTGTTGGTCGGTATATATGGTCGGATATTTACACGATTACTCCATGGCCCGGTTTCTCTGAATTTGACTATGAGGGATGTAACAGCTCTGTGTGAAATTGCTAATCTTTCTGTGTGTCGCTTGTTAAAGTCTGTTGCTAAGTTACGGCAGCTGCGTTCCCTGGACATCAGAATCATCACTCCATCTTCAGTTACCTGTGACGAACAACAAAAGTTGAAACATTTTTGTGTTGATAACTTTTGAACCACAAGAGATCTGCAACAGTCGATTTCGGAGACAATTCTGGTCTTCTTTGATATGCTACATGACCACCTTCCCATTGGAAAAAAACTTCCTTCTGATCCAATATGGTGGCCATGTTCCATACATAGCCCAAAAGATAGCCCCCCTCTCAACCAGTACTTGCATGGGTATTCATATATGTCATTTTCCCTTTTGTTCCTGAAGTCCTGTGTATTTTGACTCACCTGGGGTGTGTGTGTGTGTGTGTGTGTGTGTGTGTGCGTGCGTGCGTGCGTGCGTGCGCGCGTATAACACTTTAAAGTAACCTTGTGTATTGTTGTAACCTTGTCTTTTTAATAAAATAGCCAGTAATGCTCATGGGGACGTTAAATAAACCAAATAAACAAAACAAAAAATTACTGTTATCATTTTAACTAGCTGACAATACGTTCCACAGGCAACTTAAAGTATGCAGTCATTAATTTGTGTATTTGGACCCCATTCTAGCATTTTGAAGTTTTTTTTTTTTAAATACTATATACTTTTTAAATATTTGATTGTGTATTTTTGCCTTTGCCTGGTAAGTAATGTGAAAATTGAAACGGTATTCAGAGTTTTTGAAGCGTTGTTAGTTTTCACGAGACAATTTATGAGCGGCTATCGCCCTTTTCGTGTCATTTACACATTTCTGTTGGTTACATACAGCGACATGTTTGTGCATATGTCCCAACAAAAGCCCGATTACCAGTCACAGAGCATTCTGGGAGTGTGTGAATGCGTTCATTCTCTTCAATGTAAATGCAATCAACTTACCACTAATACCATGTTAACCAAATACAGATTTTGTAATGACGTACCTGTTACTACACAGTTAATGTCCTGTGTCTAAGACTTTGCATATTAAAATATTTAACTTCAACTCGACTACGCTGATTTTTATGATGTCTGTGTGTAATTGTGGATATTCCACAGTGCAACGCAAAATCTTGGGCCACCATTCGATTTTTTGTTTTAGCTATTTTCAAAAATAATGGCCCTATATAATTCTTTCTTGGTCTCCTTGTTAAGATACAAGCAAAATATACAGGAAATTTGTACACAAAGTTTTTTTTTTTTTTAAGTTTACACACATTTGCTCGAAAAAGTGGTTTAGTTTCACACCCATCCAAAAGTTCTTCAGACTGTAGAACGTTCAACTTGGCATTCTGATGATTCTGCCAGATTCTACTAAGTGTAAGGGGAAATCACACTAAGTATCTGCCACCTGGGTCCTGTGTGGAGTTTGCATGTCCTTCCTGTGTCTGTGTGGGTTTACTCCGGGTACTCCGGTTTCCCTCTCACAGTCCAAACACATGCATTAGGATAATTGATCCCCTAATATTTTTTTCATATACTGTATACAGTCGATTCTGGTTAATGGGACCACATCGGGACGCAATCGTTTTGGTCCTAATAACCGGCTGGTCCGATTAA
>JAVSBV010059440.1:0-10633 GCA_033117975.1 Parotocinclus spilosoma
ACTGTTTTGTGAAGCGACCTTGAGCATTGTTAAAGGCGCTATATAAATCTCACTTATTATTATTATTATTATTATTAATGAAAAATGTCATGGTGAGGAAAAGAACAATAGCGTCAGTCGGAAAATTTAATTAAGGCCACAGCTGAATAGATTTTCACAGCCACCCTCACCAAAAAAAACAGTAGGAAGTGAAAAAGGTGAATACACCTTCATGCTGAATGTTCATTTTAATAGATACTTCTATAAGAAATAACACCTGCATGTTGTTATGTTTCAAGTGACAGACTGTGTTGCACAGAACAGAGCAAAGTTTATAAGGAAGTGTTTTAAGTTATCACTCCCGCCAATGCATTCTAATAGCACTTTCTATACAGTGGGAAACTAAGTATTTGATAGGCTGCTGATTTGCAAATGTTTCCACCTACAAAGGTATGGATTTTTTAAATTATAGATACAATTAGACAGACAGAATTTAAAAAAAATCCATATTGAAGGGAGGATGGATGGGATCATGTATCGTGAGATTTTGGCCAACAGCCTCCTTCCCTCAGTAAGAACATTGAAGATGGGTGGTTTGGTCTCCCAGCATGATAATGACTTGAAACCAGCCAGGGCAACGAAGGAATGGCTCCATAAGAAGCGTTTTAAGGTCCTGGAGTGACCTAATTAGTCTCCAGGCCTGAACCCAATAGAAAGTCTTTGACAGGAGCTTTGGAGGAAACTCATTGTTTCCCAGTGACATCCCTGAAACCTGGAAGATCTGGAAAAGATCTGTATGGACGAGTGGACCAAAATCCCTGCTGCAGTGTGTGCAAACTTGGTCAAGAACAACAGGAAACGTCTGACCTCAGTAAATTGCAAACAAAGGTTTCTGTATTAAATATTAAATTCTGTTTTTCTATTGTGCCAAATAACTATTTTATGTAATAAAATGCAAGTTAATAAAAAAATAAAAAATAAATAATTTTCAAAAAAAGAAAATAATATATAATCAAATAAAATAAAAATCACAGTGATTTTCTGTGGGGTTTTTTTGTAGATGTTTTGGTCTCTCATGGTTAAAGGGTACCTACTTTAAAATTACAGACCGCTCCATTCTTTGTAGGTGGGGAAAACTTGCAAAATCAACAGTATATCAGATACTTATTTTCCACACTGAGGCATACATAGTGTGAATACAGATCCTTCAGCACTAAGCAAAGCGCAAAAATGTAATTAATGGCTTTAAAAAGTTATCAGCACTAAAATTACTTTCTTATGTTTATCTTTAACAGCCCTAGAAAATATCATAGATGCTATTTTACATAGCCGTTATGTTCTAGGAGTCCACGTAAATATTTGAGTAATCAGAAAAAGTTGGGACAGTATGGAAAAGCAAATAAAAGAATGTTTCTTACATTTATATAAATGTTTCCAATGCAAGTACTAAAATGTGTTTAGTATGATGGTTCCCACAATATCGTTTTAATGCAAGTTGCTATGTGGGGTGGAGGAATTTACTCAAAATGCTACATAACTTTACTGTAAGATGAAGACTTTTTACTGAGACAGAATAAAACGGATATGCAAACAGCTCTGGTAGACAGAGAAACACAGGCGGGACCTGCAGTTAGTTAAACTTTTCCTGCATTAGTCACTCAAATGTGTGTTACATAACAGTAAAGGGGAGGAGTTCTTTCATTTCAACACTTAAAATGTGTTTTAGGAGAGGAATTTAGAAGACCTTCAGTTGTGATCTCTACCTTTCAGTTTCAGGTTGTATTACATAAGTGCACCTCTTACACACGTGAATAGACATGTGCATTAGCAGTGAAAACATTTACGAAGTGAAATGCTTACCTGCCCAACATTGAATAGCAGCGTAATGGCGTAGTAGAAGTTTGAGTTGGCGCTTCCAGCATAAATCCAGAGATGCCAGAGCACAGGGAAAAGTGCAGAGCATGCCAGCAAAATGCAGGAAACCAGAAAGATGTTTCTTAAGACTAAAAGAAAATATCAAAGATGAAAGTGAGTTCACAATAACATTTGATCATGACATGTAAATCCAGCAAATGTTTCCTCGTGTTCATTCTAAGGAGCTCCTCCTAATTATCAAACATTCACTTTCCAATTGAAGTTCCAAACAATGCTAATGGGAAAAACTGTAGCATTAGATACAATCTAAAGAGATCTTTATAGATTCTGAGGTCATGCTAACTGCTTCACAGCTGACAGGACTTCTAGTTTGAGACTTTAGCATTATGGACATCCACTAAAGTCTCAGAGATACCGCTGAAAGCATAAGTGGAGCATCCACACAGCATCCCTACCACCGTCACATTTTTGATTTATGTCAATTCTCAACAATTGTAGAAAATACAGTAAAATACAGTACAAGCAAAATCAGTACTACTACTGTACTACTTACAACAGGACAGGCATGTACACTTGAACACCGCTTATAGCTTGTCATCATTTTTTTTCGTCTAACTTGCTACGTTTGTGTGGATGACTTTATGCTGTTTATTTGTAACAAGAGTAGAGTACACAAAAATAAGTTTACCTTACAATAATGATAGAAATAAGAAAATAATGCAATACACTTTTCATAATAAAAAATCTTCTGAAACAACAACAGAACCTCAGAATGTAGCAGAATGTTAGTCTGTTAGACAGACAATTCTTAATTAAGCATATTCATGAGAATACAGTGGTGCTTGAAAGTTTGTAAACCCTTTAGAATTTTATATGTTCAAATATGTAATATTGTATCATTTGCCTCAAAAAATAAATGACCAAGTATAATCTTTTTGTCTCATTCGTTTAAGTGGGTTCTCTATAACACTGTATAACACCATGTGCACAGAGTTCTGATCAGCCATTTTTGAGCAGGTTTTCACATTTAACAGAATACAGTACTGAGATATCATATCTTATATTATTTCGGAAATCCATCAATAATACTCACATCTGTAGAGATGGCTCCAGACAGGTAGGAAGGCCATATACAGTGCTATGTCCCCTACAGTAGGGTATGACTTAAAAATTGATATGATGGCAATCTGTATAAAAATGAGAAAGACTGGATGCTCCCTGTAGCAGAGAAAGCGAGAGAGAGCAAGTAAACAATTTGTGCTCAGTAGCTCACCAAGTTATGATTTCATCATTAACCTGTCAACAGTCAAACAGTCTTTTAGGAGGGGTAGCAGCCAAGAGAAAAATCTAATTTATGCTAAAGCTCACAAAGATTGGAATGAAAATTAGTGGAAAAGAGTATTATGTAATGATGAATTCATTAATTCAACAATGTGTGATATATGGTCATCATGCCACGGCTTAAACAACAAATCTAATACTTGCAAAGTATCATCCAGATCATACTAATTAAACACAGTCTTACTTAAGTTTGATGGTGAGTGGGATGGTGTACAAAAAGACGTTGATCTGGAAGACGCAGTTAAAAAAGAAGCGAAAGTGTTCAAACATCTCAGCAAAGAAATACCAGAAGAGCCCAATATTTGGAGTGAGATCTGGAACCGAGAGGCTATGGAACATACAAACACAAACCAAAAGTTATAAATACCCCAAAACAGATACTGACTCTGTAATAAAAAAACAGATCAAATGCAAATTAGAATAAACACAATAAAATACATATTCCATCCTTCCATCCATTATCTTCCGCTTAATCGACACAGGTTTAGGGGCCACTCTAAACAGGGGATGCGTCAGTCCATCATAGGGCACATACACACACTAAAGGAAGGCATTCATCTAGACTCTTCTCTGTTTTGGCTCCTAAGTGGTGGAATGAACTTCCCCTCAATGTTCGAACAGCTGAGTCCCATTTATTCTGCACTTACCTCTACTAAATCCCCCACCCCTGTCTTTTTTTCTCTAAAAATAAACAAAAAAAACCCACAACCTTTACAGTTTCAGAAGTGTATTCTTGTTTAGATTCCTGATTATTAGGAACAGATTATGTATTAAGATGATGTCTTAAAACACTTTTCTAAGTCGCTCTGGATAAGGGCGTCTGCTAAACACTGTAAATGTAAATATAACTCAGGGATCAGATGTATATAAATATATACAAGCTGCTGTGATGGTATCTATCTTCGGTTTGCTGCAGGTTGTGCCAGACTCTGCGTGTTCCACTCTCTCTTGTTTCCACCTCCAATGTCATGCTGCTCTCCTTCAGATTCACACAAGGCAACAAGAGCTTCCGGGGTTTCTTTCAGGCTGTTCCTGAAGAAGGTACACAAACTAATATATAATGTAGGATTATCTTGCAAATTCTGCTGTAACAGTACAGAAGTGGTGCAGCGTTTAACTGCTATAACATGAAAAAGACACCGTTAACATCAGTTCTGTGTTTAGGGTGCAGGTTGTATATTCCTAATTATCGTTCCAGTATTGAAAACATTCTTCTACAAAAGTCTACAAAAGGGGGGAAATGGTAAAGAAAAATCTAGACCTCAGAACACTGTAGTAAAGTAAAGGCAGTGTGTGGAGTTTGGATTTAGTCACCTATATTTTTGACAGAAAAAAATAATAATAATAGCAATAAGTTTAATTTATAACAATAATAAACACAATTTACACAACACAAGAGAGACACAGTTCATGATAAGCAGACACATCAAACATTAAATGGAGGAGGTAAAAAGAAAAGTTTTTAGAAGAGATTTAAATTCTCCGATAGTTGAAGCAGACCTGACAGACAAAATAAGAGAGATCCAGAGGGTGGGAGCGACCACAGCAAAGGATCTCCCACCCATGGAGGAAAGCCTGAATCTGGGGACAGAAAAACAGTTGGAGTCCGTGGAACGTAGCGACCTGGTTGCAGTGTAACGTTGAACTATATTGCAGAGATAAGGTGGAGCTAGACCATGGAGGCATTTATATGTCAGTGGTAGAATCTTGTACTGGATGCGTTTATGAACCGGGAGCCAGTGTAGTTGGGATGAAACAGGAATGATGTGGTCAATTTTTTTGGTTTGTGTAAGGATCCTAGTCAGAGTCAAAGAAAAATAACACATTAAAACTTAAAATCCATTCCAGGAAAACATTGCAATGCAACTTTGTGTGATCAGAATGGTGTGAGAGTGATTATTGATTGTATCAATAATACGTTGTTTGTGGTAGGTTAAAGCTGAACTAGATTTTATTAGGTAAGTGCTTCTCATGAAGCATATGCAGTTTTGCTTCGGAACTAGCCAAAACAATCTGGTGCATCTGTGAATCCTCTTTGTCTAGAGTGCATGAATTTGATTGAGATCCCAATGATCCCTGGTGAAGCTGGAGAAATGACGAGCCCATTTTATCCCAGTCTGCTCCCCCCTCAGTGTTCCTGTACCTGGAGGCTTCAGGTAAGTCAAAAGCTTAGACACCACAATGATGACAGAGGAACATGATTACATGTATGCTCTGAAAATACCATATTGTCTAAGTTTTGTAGATATCGATATCCAATATTATTGTTTAGATTTTTTTTTTCATGGAGGCGGCCCTGTGGCTCGATGGGTAGCACCGCTGCCTCACAGCAAGAAAGTCCTGGGTTCAATCCCAGGGTGGGGCGGCCTGGGTCTGTTGTGGAGTCTGCATGTCCTCCCCGCGTCTGCGTGGGTTTACTCCATGTACTCCGGTCCAAAGACATGCGTGTTGAGTTAATTGGTTAATTAATCTCTAAAGTGGCCTTTAGAGTGTGGCTGTGTGCATGACTGTGTGTGTGTGTGTGTGCCCTATAATGGATTTGCACCGTCTAGGGTTGTTCCTGCCCTTGCGTTGTTGCGGGTGGGCACCGGCTGGATTAAGTGGAAGATAATGGATGGATGAATTAATGATTTTTTTCCTATGATGTTTGACTTGTATAGCTCAGGCTTTTGCAGTAACATGTAAAAAGGTTTCAAGCCATTCATAACTTATAAGTGTGTATAAGTGTTAGAAGTGTTGCGCTCCTATGATGGTATGATGACATTTCAGACGCACAGCAGTTCTCTCGGCGTGGCTCTGAAGTTCCAGAACTACATTCTCTCACCTAAGGACCTGACCCCATGTGAGCATGGCTGGTGGAAGGTCAATGAGGTCATGTAAGTGTTCCTGATTTTAGTTTTACAATCGACGTCAAAATAAGTTAGGATGGTACGGAAAGTGCAAATAAAAAATGCAGCGTTTTCATTTCATTCGTTAATAAACATTCTGTCCTGAATTTCAGACCGGCAACACATTCCAAAAAAGGTGGGATTGGGAAATTTAGGGCTAGTAATGAGATTAAAGGTAAATAATGATTTTAAACAGCTGATGTTAACAGGTGATTGTTTTTATTATTTGGTACAAAAATTAGTCTCTATAAGAGGCTGTGTCTTTAAGACCGAAGATGAGCAGGTGATTTCCAGTTTGTCAACAAATGCATGAGAAAATGATTGAAATGTTTTTAAATGATATTTCTCAAAGAAAGATATTCTCTCCATTAATTAATTAATTAATTAAATGATTTAAGGAATGTGCAAAGATTTCAGTGCATAAAGAGCAAGGGCACAAGCCTGACACAAAACTGAACACATGGGTATTGGACTGCCCTGTCCTGTCCTGTTCTGTAGAGAATGCGTCAAGAATTTTGAAACCTGTACTGTTGCATGATGTGTTTGCAGGAAGAATTGGACATTTAATCCCTTGCCATGCTCCGTGCCAAAACATATTTTAAGTGCTGTAAGAAGGAACGGCGACATTACAAAGTGGTAAATGCTTAAGGCCATTTTTGTCGCAAGCCCAAAATGCAGGGATGGATGTTTATTAACAAATAAAATTAGGTTGACCAGAGAAAACATGAAATATCTGAGAATCTTACTGTCTGTAATTAAATACAAATAAAAGGTAGAAACACTTTGTGTTTTTAATTTGCATTTTCCATATCGTTCCACGTTTTTCTGCTTCGGTGCTGTAGATCCTGCACAGACATAGTGTTCTTATTCCTGATCCTGCAGATACTGTGGTACCTACGTGAGTCATGATACAGTCTTCCGTGTGAATGACAGAAGCGTGGACGTGGTGTTTCGCTGCAGTTCCCGGAGCGCCGAGCCATCCTTTAGGGCCACGTACAGCAGCTTCAACATCAGCCATCGTAAGGGCAACGCCGCTGCAACAGGGTGCCAAAATACGTTCGAGAAAAGTTTTTCAAAAGTGTTGTACAAACAAACCAAGCATACCCAAATAATCACATGAATATGGGATGGTTCAGAATTCACTTGTTACTGCACACAATCCTTAAAATGCATACTGCAAATGTGATCAGTGAAAGGGTTGCCAGATATAGAGTCTTCAGTGGCCAGTGGTGGTCTGAATGTGTTGTTTCTGGCATAGACTCAATAATACAGACCTCAATCGGTCCTCTTTATCTTCTTTCCTTTCTTTTTTTCCCTAGCCTGTCCTGAGGGTCACTTCTTGTGCTCCACGGGGTTGTGTGTGGAGAGGGAGCGGCGCTGTGACGGCCTGGATGACTGTCAAGATGAGAGTGATGAAGTCTTCTGCTGTATGTCGTTCAAAAATAGTTTGTGTTATACATATATAATATAACGTGAGGTAAAGCGTGATGAAAGGCGTGTGGACATTCTTTAAGGCTTAGCGTAGCAAATGAAGGGACTGAAATAGCCTAGCAGTTAAGGTACTGGACTCTGGACATGATGGCCCAGGGTTTAAATCCCACCTCTGCCAAGCTGCCACAGTTGGGCCCCTGAGAAAGGCCCTCAACCCACCATTGCTTGGATTGTAAGACTGTCTGAGTTGTAAGTCGATCTGTATAAGGGCGTCTGCTAAATTCTGTAACTGTAATTTAAAGGCAACCCATGTCTCAGATTTGTCTCATTGATTTTGCTCCTAAATTACAGGATCTGAGGAATGTTCTCAAAGTTAGGAATTGGGTTGACTTTGAAACTTAACACTTATCCTTTAGCTGTAAAATTAAGAAAAGTTTCCCTGACAGTAGAACATGTTTAACTTGCAGCAAAGCCGGTAAAAAGTTGTGGAGGATCTTCTCCTCTTCACCCGCTGTATGTGTGTAATGGAGAGAAAGACTGTCCCAATGGACGTGATGAGACCAACTGCACTCAAGGTACAAAATCCTCACTGTACACACACAAACAAACAAACAGCACCCCTGTTCTGCTGCATGGAACAGACCCAGGTCCCATTTAAAGGAGCGCCCCCTGTGGGGTACCCTGGGAAGATGGAAACTCTTGGAAATGCACAACCAATCCCTAGAAGCACCTAATGGACACCAGGTGCTAGAAACCACACATCCAGTGACACAAACTGGACTTCAGGCTCCAGCAAGTCACTTGACTTTGAATCAGCTTTCATGAACTCACCAGAGGCAGAATATGAATGAGTTATGAAAGATTGTATCAGTTGTAAGTTGCGCTATAAAAAATGTTTTTGTTTTTGTTTACCAATTTCAGATATAGATATGCAAAGTTTAACATCCATCCAATCAAGGATCAAGGTCCATTTGCTTTAATGGCAGAAAAACCTGTCTCATATAGTATTCTGCAAAAGTTTAAGGCCATCAATAGATTTGTTGCTTTAACAACGCTATAATGGCAATGCATAAAATATTGTCTAAAATTTGACCGCAAAATTGCAAACTTGGAATCTTTTCCACTGATATTCAATTTAATCATTTTTCCCTTGTTTCTTCTCAGTTTTTTTAATACAACTAACAAATGCCCTGTATTTTCTGGTAGTATTTTATTTTTAAAAGATCATACAATAATTAAAATTGTTGCAACAGCCAAAGCCTTTTGCACAGTGCTGTATACGTTGTATTCACATCTGAATGACAGAAATCTATACTGCTCACAAATATTACATTTTTGTGAGCAGTGTAGCACAAGTAAACCCTTTCGTTATAAAAAAAGAATTTAGTTTTTTTGGTTTTGGTTAGTTTTTAAGTTTTATGAAAGACACAAAGATAAGAATGACTGTATTGTAAAATACTGTAGTGTGTTATATTATTCCGTGTTGCATTTTAATTTTATGTTATTGTTTATAATATCTACTATGTGACTGCAGTAAAGTCTGATCATCATCTATTTCAGTTTCACAGAACGTAATGTGGCTGTTAAACAGCACGTAACTGTATTTATATTCCTACAGTAATGCATAAAAGATAAGATAAAGTTACTGAAATACATTATAGTGACAGAAATGTCAATGCTTAACAGAGACCGGCTGTTCTGGGATCTGGTATCAGTGCCGCAGTGGATCCTGCATCCTGAAGAAGAACGCAAAGTGTGATGGAGTTCCAGACTGTCTGGACCAAAGCGATGAAAGCGATTGTGGTGAGTACTGAGTTAGAAGGAACAACGTTCACACGGTACGTGGCCTTTCCTTAACCCAGGTTAACTTTAGATACAATTCATGTTTGTTTGTTTAAGCTGTCAAGTTGAAGAACTATAATTGCAGAATGATTTGGTCGGCTCGGGTTTCAGACGTGTGCTCAGGGTTAGCTCATTCGTCTTGTTTTTGGAAACTTGCCCAGAGACTGAATAACAAAAGGAGATAGAGCTATGGTAATACTTAACCTCGTGGGTGATTTTGTTATTATTATCTCATCCTGTAATGGTTGAACTAACAGGTCTGACCAGTATAGTTGCTGGTTCTGTTTAAAGTCTGATGTGTAAAGTCTGGACTTTGATTATTGATAATGGTCTGTATTGATGAACTTGGGCTCTTCGGGGTCAAAACTGTCCGTCAGCACCACGCCTTGTCTCTTCTCTGCTTGGAGAAAAAAAATACCTGGATGTGTTCTGATCCTGCAGCTGCTTCAGACGTGCTTCAGACGTGTTTCAGCCATGTTTCAGACGTGTTGCAGACGTGTTTCTGACGTGTTTTAGATGTGTTTCAGACGTGTTTCAGACGTGCTTCAGACGTGCTTCAGCCGTGTTTCAGCCGTGTTTCAGCCGTGTTTCAGCCGTGCTTCAGCCGTGTTTCAGCTGTGTTTCAGCTGTGTTTCAGCTGTGTTTCAGACCTGTTTCAGACGTTTTTCAGACGTGTTTCTGACGTGTTTTAGACGTGTTTTATGTCAGTAGCTGTACATCCATCAGTTGCTGTTCAGTCTAGTTTGTGACAAGCGGTTTGAAATAAACTTATCATTTACCGCAGTGTTGTTTGTTCACGTTGCAGACTGTGGTCACTCGATACCTGTAAGGCGTGTGGCTGACAACACTGGCCCTCAGCACAGGGTGGTGGGCGGAGTTAATGCAGTGGAAGGGGAGTGGCCATGGCAAGTCAGTCTGCACTTTTCGGGTCATCTGTACTGCGGTGCTTCTGTTATCACCAGCGAGTGGCTGATCTCTGCTGCGCACTGTTTTAGCAGAGAGAGGTACGATAACGTTAAAACACAGGCTGCATGATTTTATGCTAAAAAAGAACATATTTAATGAACAAATCTAAATAAGAAACATTTAATGCATTATATTCTTATAGTCTAATATTTCTGAAACGTTCCAGACGATGCACTTTTAGAACCTAATTGAGATTAGAAGCTGAAATGTTTCAGGGTTAACATTTTATTTATACACCGGTTAATGGGACCAGCCACTTATTCGGACCAAATCCTAAAGTACCGAAACAAATCCTATTATATACGTGTAAT
>JAVSBV010059491.1:0-10632 GCA_033117975.1 Parotocinclus spilosoma
AGAGCCACTGGCATTCTTCTGTTCATTAATTTTCTTTCCAGATTCACTTGAATTTATTTGTAGGGTAAATAAATTTTATTCCTTCCTTGTATTGATTCCACATAGATTAAAATAATAAATATGTATTTTTACTTTTTTTTCCTCCCTCCTCAGTAGATTCTTAAGTAGGGACTTACGAAAAACGAGGAATGAAAAAAGTCTGGCCTTATGAAGTGCACCAGTCCCTCCTGCAGCAAAGCCCCACTGTATAATGCTGTCACCTCTGTGCTTCACAAATGGGATGGTGATCTTTATTCTGCAACTATCCCACTTTCTTTTTGAGGTATTTGTCCTCATGTGCGATTGCAATCTGTAACCTGCCGTTTTAGCAATGGTTTTGGAGCAATAACTTCTTCAGTGCCGAGCGGTCTTTCAGGTCATGTTGATATAGGACACTTTGACTGTTGATATATATACTTTTGTAGCCGTATCCTCCAGAAAGGTCATTTATGATTCCATTGTAGTCCCATTGTATATAAGCTTAACATATAAGATTAACATGGTAACCTTTCGAGCATGTACCAGGATGTGGATGTCCACAATTACTTTTCTGATGTCTTGGCTCATGTCTGGCTACATTTGACCAATATTTCAAGCAAAGAATTATGTATGACTTAAAGCAGGCCGTAAACTAGCGACCAGCTATTTAAAGGTACAGTCATATTAGTGCATGTAAACGTCTCACCCTCTGTAATTTTGATATAGTAAATTATAAGTGAAATCATGTGTTTGTAAACCTAGACCAAACTGTATCTTTCTGTACACATTTGTTGGAACAATTGCTTGGAAACACATGCTGGAAAAATGAGATACATTTTAGGAATAAAACTATATCTATAATTATATATAATTATATATTATTTCATATACTTCAACCAAAGTTTATGTAAACTTGTGTATTGTTGTGAACTTACCACATTGTCTGTATAGACACAGGCTTAAATATCCTTCTAACTTCTGCTGAAGTTACACTGAATCCACTGAGAGACAGATAGTGAGATAAAAAGAGAAAGGGTAGAGGTAAATGAATAGAAATAACTAGAAAAATATGGACATGAATTCAATATTAATTTATTCACATTTAATACCTTATAAGAAACTTTGTTTTTTTAGTTCAGGGTGCATGTCTGCCTGCATACAGTAAGTTCTATGATAGGTTCTGGACCTCCACCTCATTTGCTTTACACATCTGGATTTATGCATATTTAAAAAAATAGATTTGTTTGCCAAACATTTTTAAGCAGAACACAAATATTTAATTGGGCATGACCTTTACTCAGTTTTCAAACACACCTGAAACAGGATTGCTATGCAATATTAACTTTCCTACTTTGACTACACTATGAGTCCCATGCAATGTGAGAAGATCTATGATGCAACTAGCTGACTGAACAAACATTTACGGATTCTACATATGAAGTCAACCGCAAACAACTAAATCCGACAAGACATAACACATTTTGGTGAGCCTGTTTACACCGTGCACTGACATGCATTTATATGAAAAGTGATGGACTGGTCACAAATACGATGCATGCATATCTCTATGGTCTGTGAATTCAGAGACATAGGGTCCCTCACCATTAACAGGATGAAGTTCAGAAAATTAAATCCAATAAAATAATTCCCTGAGCTGCACTTGTATAAACTTCTAAACTCTACAAACAGAGAATTAAGAGCAAATACAATATGCTGTAAGTATACTCATAGACAAAAATAAATAAAAGAAAATAATCCACCCAGATACAAATGTCAGACTGCAAGACACTAGATCGTATAAAAAAAAATGTAGAAGAGCTTCTCCTGCTACCCTACAAAAAGTTTTCAAAGGCTACTTTTGTGTACTTTATCTCTTGGTGAGAGATCGGCACACTAAAACATTTTGCTCAGTTAACAGGAACACATCATTTGACTAAGAGAAGCAGAGGCCATTCAACAAATTGCCTGCTATCTAGGCCGTTGTGAACTAGACGTTATGATGGTTCAGTGGGGACATGCACACATGGCTCTGGAAGGTCCAGGCAGACTCATCTGGTGATGCATTATAGCGATAAAAATGAGAATCCAGCCAAAGTAAATCAAAAGTCGTAACTAATAAACTTTTGTGATAGAAAATCACAGACAGAACTGAAAGCTGAAGGCAGAAAACAACATGGTAACGTTCTTTCTAAGACTGAAAGAACACTACTGTACCAGATGTTTTACTACTGTTTTAGGTGTTTTACCTAAAGTACCTATACTGCACAGTATGTGACGATGATTCTGCGGTGATACTGTAATCTGGAATACGTGGTTTTTAGAAACGGTGACATATTTTAAAAGGCACCAATTTTCTGCTTTATGTGTTAGGTTTATCCACTTAAAGTAGCACCACAGCAGCCAAAACACAGCAGATCTCGAAGAATTATATATTTGGGTATTTTTAGCATTATGTTCTGATTATTTATTTATTTGTGGCAATCCTGTTTTAGACGTACATTATGAACATGCTATAAACCAGATGTGAGCGTGGTATTGGAGAAGTAAGCCGTTTTAGTACTGAATTCATCCTTCTCTGTGAAAATATTTCGCAATGTATTTAAAACGATGATGCTCTATTTTAGTTTTTAAATATTATGAACAGGCTATTACTTGACTTGTTTCCTCTCGAATGTCATTTCTTCATGTCACATTAATAAACTGTACCTAATTTATAGCTTTCAATATATCAGACATGCTACTGTGGATACATTTATTATAATAGCCATATTCATGCCTTCACATCCCCTTTAATCTCATCCTAATAGACTCTCATTCATATTGCACATTTGAATGGTTTGGTGAAAACCATATATCAAGTGTTGTTCCTTGGTAATACTTGCTATTCTTTGCATGTTTTGGAAAGTGAGAGATGTTTGGTGTTTTAATTGTTTTCTTTATGGTTTAAAAATAAATAAATAAATAAATAAATAAATATATATTTTTTTTATATATTATATAATAATAAATAATATATATTATATTAATTAATTATATTATTATTATTATTAATAATTATATTAAATATTAATCAATAATATATTATTTATATATTTATTATATATTTTTTAATTTATATATATATATAAATTGGACCACCGGTTAATGGGACCAGCCGCTTATTCAGACCAAATCCTAAAATACCGAAACAAATCCTATTTTAAACGTGTAATGTTATTCGCTTATTTGGACCAAAATTCAGTTTAATCGGACCAAAGAACGTGAGAGCAAATAAGAAAAAGAAGTGACAAGTCGCAAACTTAGAGCGGATGCAAAGTGGGTCAGTGAGATATGGGAGGATTCCTGGGCTCCTCGAGAGAATTTATGCTTTTATCAAAGGTCAGAATATCCAAAAGGTGTGTTGACAAGAGCAAAACCAGTTTAGCAAAAAAACTTTCTTGCTAGAAAATGCATTGAAACTTTGCGCCGCTATTTCATGCAGGAGGGAAATGAAGGCAGTACAATTGCTGCGTTAGATGCTTGTGGCGATTTTGTTCAAGTACAGTCTGTCAAAAGAACACGTCAGACACTTGATAAGTTCTTCAAACGTTGACTGAAATTTAGTAACAACTTGTTTTTAACAATATTATGCTTCACATGCTGAGTACCTATACATTGTGTTGTAGATCGTTTAGAAAAACTTGTTTGCAAATTTATTTTTCAATTAACAAAGTTCGTAAGCAACAGTAGTTCTTGTTTGTATGTTTGCTATACGTGTATATCGCACAATAAAGGTTTAACAAACATTTGATATGTTACATAGCATGTTCCGTCTTGTCACATCGGGCATGCTTGTTTAATCGGACCAGCCAATTATTAGGACCAAAACGATCAAGATGTGATCTGATTAACCGAAATCGACTGTATTAGGCAAACGAACCAAATCCAATGAGTCCAATTGAATAATTGAACAGTAGTTCAAAGTAATAAAATGTCATTATACTACATACAGTGTTAATGTAAATATTAACCCAATATAAATCATCACAAATCATATATCAAAATGACCTTGCATTATTGCACTCCCTGACTTACTACCATCAAAATCTGTGGTAGCATCCAATGGTCTACTAGTTGCCTGCTTCTCTGTTTTATACTTTATAACTTCTATTTTCTTATTACACTCTGATAAATAATCAGAATTTACGGATTTGTACTGCTAATTTAAATGCTATGTTTGCTGTACATGCTATTAAATGCTATAATAATGAAAACTATACTAACTAACTTGATTGTCTGGTGATAACTAGAATAAAAATGAAGATTGCATGATCTATAGTGATACAGTTTTTTCTGTGTACTACCAAACGGCATATAATAAATGGTTTTGCATGTCATGTAACCATGTTTTTACAATAAAATTAAGGTTGTAATCTATGAACAATCAAAGCATACAATTTCTAGAGCTAAAATGTTACGCATCATAAATTAATTTACAATACTACAAATAAAAATAAAGTTAACAATACTTTCTAAATGTTCTAACTGTATTTCTAATCACTTGGTTAATACCACAATGTTTTGTAATTAAGACCAAAATTTCTTCTGCTTGTCATCTTAGTTTGAACGACAAACGTGTCATTCATACTTCTTGCACCCTTAGCTGTGTTATCTCAATTACAAAACTCAATTTACATTTCATTTCATACCCTGTTGCTTTTGTTAAAAAAGACCAAAATCCCTAATCCCATGCCAAATTCCCATGTGCGTTTACTTGACATTACATTACTAGACATTACTTGATCCTTTTACAGATGTTTTCTGCATTTTTCTCAGTAGACATTGTCTCATGCTAGTGAACAGCCTACAGCCAAAAACCAACATCCAACTAAAATGCTGTAAGGGGTTCATGAATTAATTGTCCACCTGGAATCTCAGTTTTTGCTTAAGTGCTGAGTAGGAAATATTATTTAGTCATTGTCTGAAGACAAGAGACCCAGCCAATTAGGCATTCAATGAAAGTCTTAAATGGTATTAAATTAGGCATTCAATCTTAAATGGTATGATATATATTGTGCAGTTTGATAAAAAAGGTAGGTAGGACTTAGCTTTTTCCTTTTAACTTTGTAGATAAGCATTATTGTTTTAATGTTTAAGGTAGTAGTAATTTCAGAAATAAGGCAGTGCACAAGAAAGATCAGTCTATAAATACTTGCAGGGTGTGCAACGGGAGAATGATTGGGAAAAAAGGGTACAATGCAGTAAATGTCTCATCTAAGAAATGGGTTGCAAAACAGATGTTGATAATTGGCAAAAAGGCATGATTGTATTTGGCTGTACAAATAACCATAGTGTGAAGGAAGGGATTTGTAGCTATATCGAATTATGCAATCATACAGGTTTTCCAGCAGTGGTAAAAAAATTCCAGTTTATAGAAAATTATTGTCAAAATTGTGACCAAAAGAGGAAACTAATGTGCAGGGACCACCAGCGTATTTCACGGCTTGTGAATAAAAATTGCTTTGGTTGCAGTCAACTTGGGTCTATCACAACCAAATTCAGAAAGAACACTCTACAGGAAATTGCATACCATTAATTTGTGAAGTAGTGAACTTTGCTTACTTCTGCTTACAATGTTGCCTATTTATAATGCATCAAAAAGGCACAAGTATTGGACTGTTCCTATCAGGAAACGTGTTATCTGGTCAGATGAGTCTCATTTCTGCCTGTATGCTAATAATGCTAAGTTTCGGGTTGAAAACCTCAGGAATCCTTCAATGAGGACTGCGTGTAAGTTGTGGTTTAAGTTTAACAGGGTTCTGTGATGTTCTAATTGTGTTTTAATTGAATAAATATGGGTCATTTGGTTGGACATTAGGACACAATGTGCTTCCAAGGACCTTCCACTGAGGACTCATTTAATAATCTAGTTGTTTTATAATTTAGTTTATTTATTTTATTACTAATTTAAATTGTATTAACAATTTGTTATTGATTTCAATTATTTACCTAATTTTGATATAATTTAATATACTTTTAAGTATTTATTTCATTAACATCTAGGCCACCCATGGAGGACGGTTCCCTTTTTGAGTCTTGGTTCCTCCCCAGGTTTCTTCCTAACACTTTCAGGGAGTTTTTCCTTCCCACTGTCATCCTAGGCTTGCTCAACTTGGGACTGGCCTTTTTTTAGGTAATGGAATATTGTAAAGCTGCTTTGAGACAATGCACCATTGTAAAAAGCGCTATATAAATAAAATTAAATTGAAAAATTGAAAATAATAAGATTCATAATTTAACATACCAATAAATAGCACAGAATATACTGCTCACAAACATTAGTGAAATATCCCCTATTTTTTGTGAGCAGTGTATAAAGAAATTTAGATTTTTATTTGAGTTTTTCTTATTTGCTTATGCAGCAATAGAACTTCAGTGTATAGATTGTCCTCAGTGAGAAAATATTGTCAGTTTGATCTAGCCCTGTGAAGATAAACACATACAGAGATAGGGACTGTCAGAGCTTGGTAATCATGCTGATGCATAATTACCACCTGTCACCCTTTTTACTTTCCCGGCTAAAGGCTGCCGATTTCATGACAGGAAAATCTGAATTTTTCACACACAAATGACAATTTGCTGAAAAAGAGTTAGGAACCAATCCAACCCCTTTACCTCTCTCTTTCTCCTCAGCACCATGAATCCTGTAGCAGGTGTCATTCTTGCTTGCTTGAAGAGGACAGTCAATACTAGGGTGCAATGTAAAGAAAACGATAATGGTTTGGTGTAATACACATAGACTTAGGACCATACACATAGTACAGGTATTCAGTTTCCCTTGGGCGTCCATTCTTATTCAAAACAGAGCCTATGTGTTGACATTTTTATATTTCTAGCTCTACTAAACCTCATTCAACTTGATTAATCAGTCGTTAAGATTTATATTATTTAAAAAAACACAATTATTTTTAAGGGTACATAGTGTTTTTAGCTGAAGCGCACAATTTTAAAACTCGTACTAAAACACACGCATTCATGAAACCAACCATAAAAGACTAGTAAAACGTGTGCTTATTATCTAGATCTTGTCTACCAACTCTAGTATTAGTATACAAAGTAGTTTTAGTATTTGTCTCAATAACGGATGGGTACATCATTCTACACGATTCCCCTCTGATCCTGTGGTAGCCTAGTGGTTAAGGTACTGGAGCAATACCCTTAACCCAAAACTGCTTGGATTGTAAGAATGTATTTATTGTATGTATTTATAAGTTGTAAGTCACTCTGGATAAGGGCATCTGCTAAATGCAAATGTTAATGTAAATGTAAATCCTTTTCTCTTTCCACAACCTGCTTTCCCCCTATATACCCTCCTTCCTGTTCACGTCCTAGTCGATTGGTTCTTGCTCCTGGCTCATGCTATTTCCTTTCACTCATGTTGCTCTTGTTACAGTTTCCCTGTTCCTGTTTTATGTATTGTTCCCCGTCTTGTGTATTCCTGTTGCTGTTTCAAGTGCTGTACCATGCCTTAAGCTGTGTTTGAATTTTCTGTAGGTTTCCATGTGACCTGTTAGTATTTGTATTGTTGTCCCCCTGTCCCTCTTGGTTTGTATTAGCATTATATTAGGTTAGCCCTGTGTGTCTTCCATGTTTTAATAATGATTATTTTTCCTTCAGTAAAATGCAATCAATCCAGCTGCCTTTTCTGGCCTGGTTGAGTGTCACATGTAGGCATTACTGACTGTGTCTGTGGGAGGGGCATCATTTCCCTGACACAGTGACCCCTGCCTGCCGTATAATAGACTGTTGACCCATTCAGAGTATGCTCACACCTGTGTATTGTGTTCTTTGAGGGTTAGACCCAACAACCTGAAAAGTAGAACGTGAAAAAGTACGTAAATAGAAAAAAATTACACAAATGCTAATATGCACACTGTTTACAGTACACGTGAAATGAAAGGTCTTTAGATTAGCACTTTAGTATATTAGTAATATTTTTAAAATTCATAAATAAAGACAGGAAAACAATAAGTAATATAATATTTGCCTTTGTTGCGGACACCTGCTTTCATTTCCAACTTGAGCTGTACAGTATAAACAAGGCTTGAGTTTCTATTAAGGTGCCAGAGGCGTCACATAACAGTTTCCAAATTAAAGAGATCAATTAGGGGGGTGTTCAGGGCTTTATATAAAGCATTACAAACAACAAATTTTATTAATTCATTTGCAGAGGTCTGTAAACAAGTCAGAATGATTTGGGTTTACATTTGCAAATAGATAACCTGCAGCCTAGGATTCAGCAGCGCCTAGGATTCAGCAGTTACAGACTGAAACTACATTAATAGTTTGACATAAATACATCTAAATTTGCACACAATAGTCTATAGAGTTTACTCAAGTGGTCACAGTTTCACCAAAACTGGATTGTAGACAACGTCAGAAATGAAAATAAAATTATGAAAATATGGACCCAACCTGCCTTGAATCAATAACTATGTGCATCCCTTCCTGGCCCCAGTTTTTTACTATTTTCTAATGGCTACTGAAGCCACGGTAATGCACCATATCACAAAGTAAAAGTTAACTTGAGCTGGTTTCATGAACAACAGAATGAGTTCATTGTTATATATTTGCTTCCCATTCACCAGACTTGATTGCAATAGAACAAATTAGGGATCAGGTCATGTCAACTAAGCAGAATATCAAATAAATATTTCCCACAACTTGTGAAATCCATGACATAAAGTAATAAAGTATATGTACAGTGTTTGAATATGCAAACAAAGGACTAATTACATTGTAACAGCATTCATGTTTAGAAAGCAGAAACAACTGAAATTGACCAACAATCTAAGGTTGAGATCTAATCTCCCAAACCCAGGTTTATATGTTAGGTTGACATATCATAATGCCTTAAGTGTCCTCACAAAATTGGAGAGCCAACAACCCAAATTAATTGAGAGGACCTTAACAATGAGCTACACGTATATTGTGTATTTTCAAAGTACTTTTTACATTTCAGTTTCATCTTCACATAACTTTATATTCAGTATTGCCCACCTCTTCCTATTAATTTTAATTTCACCCACATCGCCAGCTCTTCCTCTACAGTGTCATTAAATAGAGTTTTATCTTCCCTTCATCTGTTGTTGGTTTCTCTTCATTAGAAGTTTGTTAGGAATTATAAACCTGTAAACAGGGATTATGTAACTTTATTATGTGATTATGATTATGTATATGATTATGTAATGATGTAACAGGGATAATTATGTAACTTTATTATTGAACTTATTTATATGAACTTAATTATTCAATTAACACCTAGGCCACTCAAGGAGGATGGGTCCCATTTTGAGTCTTGGTCCTCCCAAGGTTTCGTTCTTTTCTATTCAGGGAGTTTTTCCTTTCCACTGTCACCCCAGGCTTGCTCAATTTGGGATTGGCCTTTTAAAATAATATAATATTGTAAAGCTGATTTGAGACAATGCACCATTGTAAAAAGCGCTATATAAATAAATTTGACTTTGACTACAACTTTGCTGTTGTGCTTCTCATACATTGATTTATTTGATGATAACATTGCCTTTCACATATTGTTTTTCTTTTTGTTATAAACGGTATCTCATTGTAGACATGCTTTCAGCCCACTTACTTGCTCAGCCTTGCCCCTCCTTATACCAGGGGTGCTGTGTTGCAAAAATAAATAAATCTACTACAACAGCAAAGTCATATATGGGTTAAGTAAGTTAATAACCTTAAAAATAAGGACAATAACCATATCGGACCAAGGGAGGACTCTCTTATGGGAGTGTATGGTGTCCAAGTGGATGTTATTCAGCTCACAATTGTATTGACTCATGATTTGCTGTTCAATTTCAAAATCTAACTAATGTACTTCATCATGCTTTCTACTGTGGTGATCATTTCATTGAAAAACCAAGTTTGCTGCGTGTAAATGTGCTATATATTGACAGTTATTTATAGTGGTTAGATAAGAGTGCTTTCCTGGAAAACGATCTAAGTGAAATGGTTTGAATTTGTGTAGGCTGTATCTACTGTAGAGGCACAAAAACAAACAGAGTGGATTCAGAGGCGTTTTGAATGAGCTCAAGCTCAGTAGGTGGTAAGATGATTTAGATGACTAATACATGCCCTTCCTAGACATCGATTTCAGTTCTGTTTCTTAATCTTGGAGCAAACAGCAGGCGTCTTGTATAAGTGCATGATCTTATTTAGATTCACTTGTAAATTTGGAGAATCATCTGCATGTGTAGCTTTAGAAAAGACATGTCAGAGAACTGCCTGTAGCTCTAGCACTGAGATGCTATCAATGATCTAAAGAAAGCATAAATGATTTCCAATCAAATGTATTTTTTTGATAATTCAGACCGAAACATCCCAGCCCTTAAAGTTTCGAAAATTTTAATCATGTAAGAACTGTATTGCAGGGTCGGAAATCAATTGTACGTTTACTATTTAAGTTAATATACTATTAATAATGGGTTTAACTTTCATGATACATTCTTTGAACACCATATTATATACCATTATATACCATAATATACAGGGGTTGGACAATGAAACTGAAACACCTGTCATTTTAGTGTGGGAGGTTTCATGGCTAAATTGGACCAG
>JAVSBV010059522.1:0-10630 GCA_033117975.1 Parotocinclus spilosoma
CTAGTATTAAAACTTCTTAACTTCCTAAGAAGAAAGAGCCTCTGCCTCGCCTTTTTGTAAATATAATCAACATTAATGGATCTGTGATCCAAAGTGCGAGAACCTTGCATGTTCCACAGGTGTGGCTTAGTATCTATTCAAGCATATTTTGTTAATGGAAACTGATGCATTGTGGAGGTAGAAATAATTCAAGTTAAGAAGAACTGTTTCTTGCTACACATATGCTGCTTACTTATTGAACTCCTTCTTGCACTGTAAATACAACAAAAACTACATTGTGCTGTCACATGAATGGCAGGTTCTCATTCCATAAATGTGTTTGTGTGCGTAAGAGAAAGAGAGAATATTAATGTTGATATTACATAAATACTGGATATGCATTCCCATTGTATGAGAAGCACTGCAGTATTTTGGCTGTAGTACAGTATGGTTTAACAGAGCATCTACAGCAGGTCATCCAGATCAAATAACTTTGAATTTCACAAATCATATCATGGACATTAAGTAATGCATGCCTGCAGTTAGACCATAAGGACAGCCATCCCCAAAATATAGGGATGATATGCAAACAAATATTTTTCAGTAACTCAAGAATAAAGCTTTTGACATGGCATTTTAATGACCTTAACTCCTTTTGGAAATCTGTGTAAAGAGATTGACCTAAGACATTATGGAATCTGAAGTGATTATTTATGTAGATATGCTGATGGGTTACTTGTTAAAGTATGGGTTACTTGTTTAAATTATTTAATCTCATAACACATTAAATCACAAAGTAAATGAGGAGGTGCCAACAATTCTGACACATTCTTTTCCCCCTTTTATAACATAACAGTATAGGCAGTAGTCTTTCTAGGTAGGTTATATCAAAAGGAGCAGCGTAAGTAAAAAAAATCATGTCCATATATATATATATATATGAAGTTGATGACTATGGAACACTTCTCCAATCATAGTCATATATAAAATACTGGATTGGTGAGAAGTATTGGACATAGATTTTTGTGTATTAGGAGCTTCCATGCAGTGAGAATACATGCAAACAGAAGGTGGGTTGATGCATTGATATCAGTTTAAAAAATATTTGTTTGTATTTAGCAATATTATATTATTATATATTTTATATATAATATAAATATAATATATAATATATGATAATATACTTTGGAATGTTGGCCACCAATTTTGGGACATTTCCCTTGGGTTTGTTTGATGTTTCTTGTAGATTGTGGCACACTGCATTATCATGCCTTATGTCACCAATAAATGCCCAGCTTTTTGTCTTATTTAGACTCATCTAAGATTACATGTAGCATTTTAATGCCTAATAATCACATTAATATTTAAATGGGAAGGTTATACTGCAAAGCACTTGACCCGACAAAATGAGCATTTCGATTCCATGTCCAATTGGCAAAATCTGGTTTACTCTCTGGGGCTTTTAGTACCAACCTCACCAATGCGTATTTCAATAACTTGCACTGTTGCCCCATGGCTTGCTGTCACTGTTGTCACAGACAGATGCCCAGTTGACAGCTTTGCTGAGATGTCTATTTTATCTATTAAAGCTTACTAAAACAATAGGCTGTGGTTTTTAAAATAGTGCATGAAATCCCCTCACCCTTGATCTAATGGTCTCAATTGACTTAGCTTTATTACGTTAGGGACCGAAAAAGTTAAGATTAAAACCAAATAGTGTTCTTCCACAATGCAATGTAGTCCTTCTTGTTCAGTCTTGCATGAAAACCAACAAGCTAGTGAAACAAGGTTTTTACTATTATTCAGTGTTTAGAATATATTTGACAAAGCATCTCAAAATGATATACCTGTTTTGGTGGCTCAAAATGTACACCGGCACACCAGCTTTGAAAACTCTGAATAGCCATGTTATTTTACGGTCCCTTTCTCCTTTCTCTCTCTTTTTTATTTTGTATGGTAATCTTCATTTGGTCCTCCTGTCTACACCATTCTTCCTACCACTTTTAATAGACAGAGTAAATCAAAACTTAAAACAACTTAAAATTCAAATTTTTGTAAGGTTCTGCCAAGTATAACGGTTTTATAAATCACAGATACAGGTGTGTATATCGTGTGTCAGATTTTAGAACCAGATATATCCAATTTATGAAGATAATTAGAAGTCACACTACTCTCCTGGTCAAATATTACAGGCAGCGAGTAATAGAATAGTACTATGGAAGATGTCATTTCTGAGGTCAGGTGAACGCATCCACAAACAAACAAGACCTTGGATACAATGGCCATGTTCATACTGACCTACTTCTGTCCATTATTCAAATGAATTTCGGAAACATTTGATGCTATTTTTTTCACTGTTTGCTGATGTTCAATTGAATGTTGTAATTGAAGAAAATGAAGTGACTGATGAGAGCAAAGAAATGTACAAACTTTCCAAGCAGTCTTGACAAAAATGTACAGTTTGTTATAACAAGGTCCCTAGGAAGGATCTGAATCTAGGCCTCTAAATCCCCTCGGTTAACAGTGGGGGGCACAAAGCAAAGCCTTCAGTATGAGAGATTTTGCGCTAATTCTTATTTTGCTTTTCCCCCCTATCTCTCCCTCATAAGGCTTTTGGTTGGTCTTAAACAAAACTTTCTCTTGCCTGCTTCAGAAGTCTGTCTCGTGGTCTTTCCTGTCTGACAAGAGACAACATCCTTTATTTGCTGCAGCAGCGCTATCAGATTCAGATTGACTCAGATAGTAGCCTGTTTCACCACTGTATTTATGCATTTGGGCTCTATATGTTAGTAAGTATACCTATAGGGACCTTTAGTGTCCACAGACAGACAGGTTGCCCATAGTGCTTGGAGCGTATCATAGCAGTCCATAGCACTCTGTTATCTTTGAGATCTCTCCCATTACTGAGAGAAGCTGTGCTGGCACTGGCTGTTTTGCTGTGTGAGGGAACACACTGTTCCAGAGGATCAGAGATTACCAGAGTATTCATTGTTTGCTGTTTGTGTTTAGCAGGAAGGGTTTGTTTTTGCAGAGTGAACATCTCTCAGAAGTGAAAAGGCTAAAGTTATGGACGAAAGCTTCAGCACACAAAATCCCATATCTATTATACAGTAACTGGGTTTCAATGAACCATCAACATACATGTTTCCATCTATTACTTGTTACGATATGTGGTAGGACCCAAGTATGCGAGACCGAGGAATCCCACGGCGTATAATAATAATGGGGAAATAATATATAGCAAAACTAAAAAGGGGAAAAATGAAGCAAAAGGCTCAATAACATAAAAAAAACAAAAGGTGAAAAGGTGCGCCGCTGTGTTGCGTCCCTGGAAGGAGAAACGCGCGAATAAATAGCGATGAACACCAGGGGGCTGCCCTTTACGGCCGCGGATCCAGGATGCGAGCTTCACGAGCCGCGGGTCCGGGGTGCAGCCCCTACCAGCCACGACTCCCTGACGTTTCCGGAGCGCCAGAGGGCGAGCGTGAGCTCGAGTGTGCAGTGGAGCACGAAGAAGAGGAACCTGGGCGCGTCTCAAATAGAGGCGCGCAGCCGGCTGAAGTGAGGCTCGATAAGACCTGGGCTGGGACGGAACGGGGAAACCTGGAAAGGCTAAATACTAAAAAGGCTAAATACCTTTCCCTCGTACACATCCTTCAGCTCTAAACGCCATTGGTACCAACTGAACGCTAAGATGGAACGAACGTGCAGCGTATCAAGGCGGTTGTGCACAGGTGGTCGGGCGCGCAGCGAGTTTACTGACCTGGCAGCGAACAACACTAAAACTCCCCCTGAAATAGGGAAAAAGACAGGTGTTCGCCATCAGGTCATAAATTAAGCTCTAAATATGAACCACCTCACCGATTATCCTTATGGCAGATACTGATATTGGTTATTTATTTTTACATTTTGTTTTTTTCCTGTAAACTCAAAAATTTCAGCATGTCTTCAGAGGCTATTCATTCGCTATTCATTCGCTCATTCAACCCTGCTAACCAAATGTACCTTATTGCAGATAAAGAACATAATGTCCTTTGCTATGCAAGACATTTTTTTTCTTGCTGTCTACTTAATAAATATAGACATATTATTAAAATTGACATTGACATCTGTGTTCTATGTGCTGCTTTGATACACGCTCTATGTGGAAAATGTATAGCAAAGATCTATAATTTTCAAATTGTCATTTGTTATAGCTAGGACTAGTGTTATCGATGCCAAATTGGAGTATTAAAATAAAATAAAAGCAGGAATATAGGAGCGGGAACTGTAAAAGTGAGGTTTAAGTGTACTGGCATGCATGAATGAAAATCAATAGATTAATTTATATCTTAAATACATTCATACAGTAATGTACAGAGGCAATATTAAGAATGGGATCAAAAGTGTTTGGACAGTGCCTGTAGAAAATCATTCAACCCTATCTAGATCAATCTAGACATGAAATAAATTAACCATAACTTTTTACAGCTGCATTTAAACTTCACAGGAAAATAATATTTTAAAGACTTTTTATTAAATATTAAACCTTTATGAGTAAAATATTTTTTTCTTTTGAACAGTTCCGCAAGCGTGATTGTGCAGTATTCTGGAAATCTGTTAAAGCCAGGCTAATGGCTGTAATTAAAGCATATTGTTTAAAAAACATAACATTAGTGGGGCTGATCACTTTTTTAACCAAGTTATTTATTATTTATTTTATGAATAATGAAAATTAATTTTTAACTTCATTACTGGAATGTTGTCAGGCAAAATGTGTATATTTTTAATCATTTTATTTTTAGGCTATGAGACTATTATATAAAAACTATTTTATTGGGCTGTGTTAATTTTTGATAAACTCGTGCATAATGGTACGTTCCAAAGGTGCTCTATAGGCTTGAAATCTGGTGACTGTGGGGATTAAGTGAGTACAGTGAACTCATTGTCTTGGCCAAGAAACCAGTTTTAGATGATTTGAGCTTTCTGAGGCTTTAATATGCTGGAAGTAGGCATCAGAAGATTCTCAATTGGTATTAATTGGGCTCAAAGTACACCAAGAAAATATCCTTCACACCATTAAGTTATTTACACCTAATTCTAACCTTACCATCTGAATGTTGCGGAAGTAATCAAGACACAATAAACAAGGCAAAGTTTTTCTTCTATTATCCAGTTTTTATATGTGTATGTGTGTGTGTGTGTTGTGTGTGTGTTTCAAATATCATAAATAATACAAAAACAGTGAAAGGTGGGGTTTAAAATATGCGGTATGCTTTTGGCATTGGCAATTTCAAGGCAACATTTTCTCTATTTATGCATTATTAGTATTGGAAATAGCTGGAAATAGCAGAGTGCCATTTCTTCTTTACTTTCATAAGACAGGGTTCAGGTAAAGGTTTCCTGACATACTTGTGCAAGTGGGAGATTTTCTAGTGTGTGTTAGTATTCATGCACTGGTGTTGGTCAATTTCATCCAAGTTTGGTTTTTATGGCCTGCAAAGAGTAAAACAATTGCTTTATTTTAAGATATTTTCTATACCGGCTTAAACTAGTTCAGGGTTGCATGGAGCAGGGGCCTAATTAATAGCACATGATCAAAGGGAGGAACCAATTAAGGATGGGGTACAGGTCCATCACAGGGCACTGGCACACAATGATACATTGTACAAAACAAAATGCATGTCTTTGGAATGAGATGGGGTTGTTGTTATCAAAGTACCCATAGAAACAAGGGAAGATCAGAGTCCATACTAGGAATCAAACTAGGGATCTCTGAAGCTGTAAGCTGATAATTCATTGTTATATGAACAATATTGTGATTTGTCTTTTTCTTTTATTACTGTATATCAGAATAATGATATGCACAACTACATACATAAATCCACATTACATTGTTTTGAATTGTAGTTCGTTTGAAGGGGAAATTTGAGTCAGTTTTTTAAAGAGTGCTGTGTCAAGCTTGTGTGAGTGGGTTTCCTATTCTGTTTAAAAAACAAAGACCTGTCAAAGCCAATCTTCAGACTTTTTGCAGAAATGTCTCATGGTACATCCAAAAGACATATCTGAAGACCATTGGAGAAAACATGCTGATGCTGAAGAGGTTAACAACCGTCTGTAGTTTTGACAGATTGTGTACAAATTGAGTTGACTTCAGGGCCCTTATTATCCTCCTCAGGAATGGTCACCTAAGAAATCTTACGCAAGGCATGTAATAGTCATTGGTCATGAAAAACACAAGAGAAACCTGGGAGAGAGAGCAACTAAAGCCTCTCTCTAAGTGAATATATAATACTGATTTAATACTGATCATGAGAACACCAAACAACAATGGTGTGCTTGGCAGGTTTGCAAGGTGAAAGTCACTGATCTAACAAAACAATGGTAATGATCATGAGGACAAGACTGAAAGCTATTGGAAAAATGTTCTGTGTATAGATGATATCATAATACAACATTTTGAAATGAGAAGTAAGAAGTGTTATGTATAGTAAAAGGAAAATACTCTAGCATAAGAACCATCTCATCACTAAAACGTGGTGGCGGTAGTTTGAACCTGTTTTGCTGCACCCGGAGAGCTTGTCTTTAATGAAATGGAATATTTATTAATGAAACAATGAATTCTGCATTTTGCCAGCAAAGCCTGAAGAAAGTCTGGACAAGGGTCTATTAACTGAATCTCAATAGGTTCAGTTTAGATATTTGATCAAAACAATGATCTTAAGCAGAGAAGAATTTCTACCAAAATAGTTAAAGTAGAATAATATATTGGAATGAAGTCAAGATCCTGACCATAATTCAATAAAAAATATTGTAGAAGGTTCTGGCGCAAGCAGCATTCCAAAGTTAAAACAGTTCTATCTGAAGGAATAGAGCTAAATTTCCTCCATGGTTTATCCTGTCAGAGAGTGTAGGCAGTACTAGCATAGCATGGGGCTCAAGTCTTATTCTAGTCAGGCTTATGCAGGGTGAGCAACCTACCGTACTGCTATGAAGCTATGAGTCTCTCCACAAGTCTGAATAGCTGGATTCAGTTTCTGCACACTGTATGTTACAGGTTCTTATTTAATTTGTCAAAGCAACACAGCTTGAATTTTACCTTGACATGCTAACATCCGTCTTTCTCATTTGAAATAGTTTGCAATCTTGAATGGTTCAAGTGACTAAAACAGCAAGAAATATGTTGCCTTGATGATTAGCACTGAAGATCATTTCAGTAAAATTAAAGAGATCATTTCTAAAAGCATTATTCAAAAAAGTCAATGGAATGAGAAACAGCATATGCCCTCTTCCACTATCACACCTTAGATCAATCTAGCACTGAGGTGAGTGTGAGAAATAAAAAAAAAATGCAGTATGTTACCAAAACTACAGTAAATAAGTACAATGTCTCTTTAAAAAAATAAAAGTGGAATTTTATTTATTAAAACCCAGCATTCAAAAAAGCGTATTAATAAGTACTTGAATTTCCACAAAAATTGCTGCTTGTCCAGTCTATATTTTGTCATTATTTGGCAGACATCAGTATGTGTAAATTGTCATTGCTGACATTTTCACATTTTCTATGAAGTTGGTTTGCAGTTATTTTCAAATGATTGTAAAATACAAGTACTGAAAGTCAGAGTTGTCTCAGTTCAGTTCAGCTATGGCATGCAGCAGTAATTGCTGCAGTCAAACAGCAGATAAGCCAAAGACAAGATCAGAATCTCATATTTGGGCAATTGGTCCTGTGAATGAGAGAATCTTCCAACAGAAGGGAGTTTTTTCCATCATTTCACAAAACAGAAAATGAGAAAGTGCACACATAACTGTTTTAGAAGACGCAATTTTACATCGCAGTGCAGTTTGAAGCCTAGCCACCTGCTACATCCTCTGCAAATGATCTGCAGTTTCTGGCATAATACAACATAAATGCAGCTGTCTGAGAGGGCAATAGACAGCAAATATAAAGACTTTTTACATTTCTGTTGATATCAAATGACCTGTGGAATGATAATGAAGATTTCAAGGCTGTAGAGAGGAAAGTACAGTCACTTTAAGTTGTTAACTACATGTGACTGACTGACATTATGTACCAGTGTTCCCCAAGATGCCATTGAATAGCAAAAACATTTTGAAAATACAGTATATGTATGCTGTACTTATTTAAATTACAGTTTGTTCAATACATCTGGTATTGAACATGCATAGCTTGCATACTTCAGTAATATGCTAAAAGAGAAATAGGCGGTATGCTTTATTGTGGTTAAGTGTGCTGTCCACCAAAATATTTAAAACTTAAATGTACTATACATTTAGGATTTTGTATAATCTGTTTCATAATTTATGTTTTAAACAACTTATGTAATGTAACATCAGTAGCAGAAACTAAAAATACAGATGCATTTCCATGCCAAGTCTAGTCAGATGTATTTCTATAGCACTTTTTTAACAATAGAACATTGTCTCAAAGCAGCTATAAAATATTTGATTATCTTCTAATATATAGGGCCAGTCTCAAATTGAGCAAACCTAGGGCAACAGTAAAGGGAAAAACTCCTGAAATGTTATTAGGAAGAAACAACAGGATCTAAAAGATCAAAAAGGATCATTGTTGGATGGCTTAGATGTTAAATGTAAGAATTCATTTAATTCATATTAATAATAGTTAAAAAACAGATTAACAAATTAATATTAACAGATAAATAAAATATTGAATGCATAATATTTAATATTTATTTAAATATTTAATCAAATTAGTTTGTTATTATCTTGAGGGGTTTGGTTTAACTTGTAAATTCATTAACTAATTGTGCCAGTGCTGTATGGTTTGTGTTGATTAGTGGATTTGACCTATTAATACAAAATGAGTATCCATAATCAACACTTAGATATTTAATAATATTTGATGTAATAATATTACATGTAGCAAGTCATACGAATGGAATGTGATGTAAGTTAAATGTATCTTGCTTGAGAATTCTGGATATGGATAGATAGATATATAAATAAATCTAATAATTCTGATAGTATCTAATTCTAGTATTTAAGTGTTTAGATGATTTTGCCTGTCTGCACTGTATTTAAAGTGCTGCTCTACATTTTGTAAGTACAGTACAATGTATTGCATTTCTAAGAAGGTGATAACTGGATAAGTAAGTAAATGAATGTAGTGTATATTTATATAGTATCATACTTCAAGTTACATGTAGCAGTATATTTTAGTTGTAGTTTATGTATTACAATTACATTTAAGTGAGTACAAAATTAGTGTTTTATTTTAATATACTTATAGTGCAGCTACAAATATACTGCTCACAAAATGTTTAAAAATATGAAATGATTTTCCTAATGAAATATCCCCTTATTTTAATAATAATAATTTTTAAGCAGTGTACATTCAAGTGTGATATAGAACGGTCACAGTTAGTGCACTATTGTGTGTGTGTTTTGTTTGTTTGTTTTGTATACGGTCATTAAATCCAGTCATTAAGTCATTTATCCAGTTAAATCTTTAAAGGAGGTATTTTACAATGTATCACTTGAATATATCTTAAGAGGCAGCAAAACAGAATAAAGATGTGGTGAGACAGAACTAAGGTAAGGGAGTCAATTCTAAGGAACTAATATTTGCTGGTGTCTGCTTGTGTGCGTGCATGTACCCTGTGAAGGTTTTGTCTTGGGTTCTTTTCTAGAACCAGCTTTCATCAACCTTGAATTGCATGAAGTTGACATGAATGTGATACATTAGTAGTGGCAATTAGTTGCATGCACATTATTATCAAAGAAATGTTCCAGTATTTAGCTATATAATCTGTGGAATATGCTGCAAAATCACACTGAATTTATGATATTTAGACGAAGGTTTGTGGACATCCAAACAGTTACATCCAAAGCCTGTGTAAAAGGGTGGAATGGCACACATTAAGCTTATTTTAAAATCATAAAATCTACAACTCATTATGTAGTACAGTCATAAACTGTAATGCTGCCCTTTTATATTGTTGATGTATGTTACAATTTAACAATTGGTGTAACAAAAGTGCAGTACTGTCATAACTGCAAAGTGATAAACTGTAGTAGTGCTTTTTTAAAACATCAGTTCCCAGGGTTGTCCATCAGGTTTGATTGATGTCCTGCATGGTGATAGTAATCTGTGTAGAAATAATTCTATGCCTCAGTCATCTATCTTGGCATCTTTTCATGTGATCAGTTTCTCTGGCACGCAATGTGCACCGCAGATATTTCAGTTGTTTTTGCACTGTCCCACTGAGGATTACGCAGAGCTGTCAAAGATTATGAATTTATATCTCAGTGCTCTTCTGTGAATTGGGGTTCTTGTATGTCTCTGTTTATGTATGTGTTAAGTATGACATCGTGAAAAAAGTTGCTTAACTGATCAGTATTTTTATGACAGAAATCAGTTTTAACTCTCACTGTTTTTTTCTGCTGTGATGTACTACATCACCAAGCATTTTGTTAATGAGTGAACACATTTATGCTAGTATGATTTCTTTTTTACATTTAGTTTGAGGCTGTCTGGATACCCTCAGCACTTGCGATTGTAAACTGTCAAACACTTCACCCAGCTGATCTGTGCTTTGCATTGATAGTGGGAACTAGGGCTGTCCACGACCAAGGATTTTGTTGGTCGACCAATGGCCGTCATTTACTCCAACTAATCGACCAATCG
>JAVSBV010059533.1:0-23937 GCA_033117975.1 Parotocinclus spilosoma
TAATAAATGAATGTATCTTAATTTATCTTACATTTATTTAACTATAGAGCTATAAATAGTCCAGTAAGCTATATATAACTGGAAAAAAAATCTTAGAGTATCTGCACTGAGGGAATAAATAAATATGTAAATATGTATTAGAAAGTCTATTTACACTGCATTATAAGGCAGTAAAGTAAGTAAGGTGTAAGTAAAGTGGAGAGTCTGAAATGACCAGAAGGTTAAATGTACATTATATACAGTGAAATAACCTTAACCAATCCTTAACCAATCTGCAATAAGCTATATGAGAGGTGGAAAAGTGAGGTATTTTAGTAAGAATCAGCCCAGAGTAAAAGTTAATCAGTCAGCTTGTGGATGTCTTTTACAGCAGCAGTACGAAAAGTGTCTCAAAAAAAGGCGGTGGGTCTGTAATGATCAACAGAAGAGCCGGCAGCATTCAGTTTTTTTGCTTCATTTGTTCATTTGGAATATATGAACTGAATTGCTTTTAATTGTAATATATTGTATACTGGTGCCATTACAGATGGTACAAATCACAGTAACAGGTGACCTAATTTGCTGATTGCTAGCAAGTAAAAGGACTTGTTCAACAACTGGTCACAAATCCAACAACAATCCTTGGTTTTACCACTCTTAGTATTACTTGTTTAGTTACCCAGTAAACTTTAAGTATTTCAGTCTAATTCAGCCTGGTCTCCAAGCAACTGGACTCAAAGGCAAACAGCATTCATCATCAGGATCAGTATACGTAGGTCTATATTTCAATAAGCTACTATTTTATTTATTTGCATAAACATAACCTTAAACTGGGGTTGGGCGGAATGACCACAAATTCGCATCATTGTTTTTTAAAAAGATTATACCAGTATCACTGTGTTTTTTCTAGTATGATATTATATTTAAATATATTCTTTATATTGAGTACTGTACTGTGCAAAAAAGTCTTAACAAGTATATATTTTTCTGCTTTTGTAACAGATGAGCTGCTACCTAGCATTACATCTACAAGGTGTATATATTAATTTTTGCATTTTTAATAAATACATATAAAAATGCCTAAGACCTTTTTGTAGTTCGTTATAAAATGAACACTTTGATTACTATAAGGTTTACATAGGGTAAGAAAATACCAAGCAAAATTTGTCATTTTGGTTTCACCGTTTTACTGGCACTACTGGTTAATGCCATTAAATCCAGCCACTATAGTCATGTATACACTTGTTGAACCAATACATGATTTCTGCTCAAATGACGTAGTTGAGTTAACATTGGCGACTTGATAAACTTCGGAGATCTATTAAAGATCTTTTTGGTAAGCTTTAGATTACTTAAAAGCAAAACACTTCCAAAATGCAGTAACAAGCCCAAACATGAACTAAAATCAGACACCACTGACCAGAAAACATACGGGAAAGATTGATGTGTATTCCAGAGAGGTGAATGCAATCCCGACAGAGAACTGCTCAAAAGGAAGGATTTATATATGCCAATTCGAGCCTGCTATGGAAGCCAAAAAGTGGCATGTGGAGGCTGTGCTGGATGATGCAGCTCTCCAGTTTACACAAGCCTCTTCTAATACAAGCCTGGCTTTTATTCTCCTATTTTGCAATATTATGACCTTTAACACCTTTTTTTTCTAAAATTACACAACTAAAGCTTTCTACTTTTGGGTCTAGTTTGTCTTTTCCATCCAAGTTTTTATTGCACATACTCAAACAGAAAGCAACTGTGCGAGAGCTGGTGGAATATTCCAAGCAAAGGTCAAGACTAGACAAAAGCAATATGCTGCGTCACAGAAAGTCGGAGCAAAAGTTCAGCTAAATCACTGACATGCACTTCTGATGGCTTTATAATGACTGCTGTTGCTGCTGCATTATTCTACAGCAAGTCTGGCTTTAAAGCAAAACAAGCTTTGTCCTTTACTTCCATAATCACACAAACATTTAAATGCCAGTTACAGGACTAAATGCATCTGACAGACTTCAATAGAAGTAATAGTCTTAGTACTTGAAAACCAAAAATAGAACTTTAATAGACTTAATGTCTTGAGGTAAATACACTGGGGCATGAACCCTGTGTACACATGTATGTGCTCTTTTAAAGACTACTAGGCTAAAAACAAACAAAAAAAACCTATATTTCTGAACACACTTCTTTTCCATCTATTTCAAAATTGTCTACTGTAGATAAGGCACAGTCACTCCCCCAGTACTAGCCAATGGTTTATTATTGATTTTTTTTGACAGAAATCCATAACATAACATTTTGCTGACTCCAAAAATTCATAAAGCAGTTCACGTCACAATTATGTTGAACATTGTTTATACATTCAGACAAAGAAAAGTGTTTAGTAATATGCACTACAATACAATAGTCTTTTACACAAAACACAAAGCAGGTACTGCTAACATTCTCTTACTCTCAGGCTGTATGATTAACTCGTTCTAAAGTTTAATCAGGTTTTTTTTTTTCAGAACAGTCTGGAGATGAAAAATAATTAATTCATTTTAGCGTAAAAAAGCCAATAAAAATGTAGAGCTTCTTCTCAGTATGCACCTGTTACGCATGCATTCCCCCGCATACACCAGCTGTATTAATTTACAGGCATTGTTAGTAAATTTGCAGGACGCACATGATATCTTGGAGAAGGCCCACAAAAAGCTGTGAAGCTGCAGCAAAAAATTGTAAATATCTCTAATTTAAATTGCTGATATTACTTAAAACGCTCACTGGAAAAAAATATGTCTATACAATGACTAAAACATTGCAATGAATTACTTCATTACTTCTTTTGATCTGTGTTGGGGCTGAGGGGTGTATTCTTAATATATAATAATTAATAATCGTCTGAGCGGATTGTTTTAAAAGATGTAATAGTAAAAAAAAAAAAAAAAACTGTAAATAGCACATTGGTGAACTTGCACTGCTTGGTGTGACTGATTACATTCAGACTATGGATTACATTTGAACTAAAATGTCCTTTGAGGAGGGTTTGAGAAAGGCGATTTTTATATAAATTAAACTTAAACACTTTAATGTAACTTTTTAAATATAACTTTTTAAACTTAAAAACATTAATATAAATGACATAATTTAGCTGACAATCTGACTTAGAATGACATTTTTCAACAAAACATTTACACATATAATATTCAAACATATACTGTACACTCAGACAACAAAATATACTGCTCACAAAAATTAGAGGATATCCCAAAATGAAATATCTCATAGTAAAATATGCCCTAATTTAAATATCGCCTAGCAGTCTATTTATTCATTGTTCACTTAATGACCACAGGGTCACGGGCCTGCCGGTGCCCACCCCTCAACCTTAGACAGGGCGCAAATACATCGTAGGGCACACACACACACAAACAGCCATGCACTTTGTGCCACTTTTAGAGACACCAATTAACCTAACACGCATGTCTTTGGGCTGTGGGAGGAAACCGGATTACCCAGAGTAAACCCAAGCAGGCACAGGGAGGAAATGCAGACTCCACACAGAAAGGACACAGGCTGCTCCACCCTGGGTTTAAACCCAGAACCTTCTTGTTTTGAGGCAGCGGTGCTACCCAACCGAGCCACCGCGCGCCTAGCAGTCTAATACAAGTCAATTTAGTACAGTATTATCTTTGATAATTGTATCCTCCAGAACCACCATTTTTCAACAAGGTAGTACAACCTAAGTCTGAATTTAACCTAAATGTTTCAATTAGCTTAGCTAAAGGCTCAGCTTTTTAAGCAATATGCTGTAAGAAACAATTAGAAATCAGCAGTTACCAGAGCAGAGCCAATACCCTCAATCTCATTTAGTAAAAGCTAAACAGACAGAAACATGAGTTATAGATGGTAACCTAAATGTTATGCTAAACATTGTGAGAAATTCATTTCAAACAGCTGGTCAACCAGAGAAAAAAATATATATTATTACGTGTATTATTATTATTATGTAATGTATAAAAATTTTTATTCCAGCTAATTCTCAATACCTGAAAAAACACTGAGTTCTATGCATTAGAAAGGAAAAGGTTGTCTCACACAAAGCATTTTATTCAGACTGGATAAAAAATAGATTAAAACGTACAGAATTGTGCAAAAGTTTTATTCCAACATTATGGATGTTGTTTTAGTAACAATATAATGACCATCTGTATTGACTTTTCTGTCTCTTAAGACATAAACGAAACAAACAGGATATGTACACAAAAAAAGGTATTTGCAGTTATCCTCCAAAACATGGTTTCTTGGCCTCTACCCTTCCTAAAAGACCATTCCTGAGGTTCTTTAGACTTAATAAATCTAATGTTGGCCAAATACTATTGCACAGTTTTGTACCTGTACCTTGCATGCACTACAAGTCTTTATGATGTTACACCAAAAAGAAGTATGCTAAAACTACAGCCAGTAGCTAACCCAAGCCTAATCTTCTGATTCTTTATCAAATTCTTCAAAAGCTTAAAGCCTGCTACAAAAAGGATGCTAAAACTTGTCATTTGCACATTCTGCCACCTGTCAAAATGCTAATGTAAAAACGCAATGACATAAACATATAAGTTTGCTTAGATCAGTTGCTGATTTGACATTAAAGCATGTCATGGCAGTACTATAATAGATTAGTCTTTTCATCAAACACTATATGACTGCTTCAAACTCACACACACTGTGTCACTGTGGATATAAAAAGTAAAACAGACAGGCTACAATTAGCAGCTGGTCGGGTCAGTGAGAGGAAAACAGGTCAGACAGAAGCTAGAGAAAGTGCATGGTGATTGGAATCCACTGTACCTCAGGTTCAGTCAACTTGTCCTTCAGCATGTCACAATGAAAAGCAGCAGCAACCGCCTCTCATGTGCTTGTTATCAGCATGGCTACGTCCGGATAACTAACACACACCAGACTCCGCTTAAATCAGAGCCCCAGCAGGTGCTTCGGCTCATATATTTTACTCTTTACTGGATTTCCAGCCCTGTGGCCATTCTGAAAAATATGATGTGGCTCAAAAAGGCCTTCAGGCTGTACCAGCACAACTGATTCGTAAGCCAAGAGGAACAGCGCAGCACATTATCTGTGTTGAAAGACAAAATTAGAGCACTTGGCTCTGGTATGGCTTTGTTGTCATATCAAAGAGTGACAGCTTTCCCTTTGTCAGACATCCAGTAATCCATTGAGGAATTATGACATCACAAACATGTCAAAATGAAGCTCCAGATCCAGATCAGATATATGAATCTGGGAATGATATACAAATATACAGAGTCAAAAGGCACAGGACACTTGTATTTCAGAAACAAATGGGAAAATAAGATATCTGAATTCTCCAGTAAGTAATGGGTAAGTTTCTTTTAGGTTATGTCCAGATCATGGCCACAATCTCAGAAACCGACTGTCACAATCAGAAAGACATAGAAAGTTCAAAACTATTGCTGTTCGTCACAGATAACTGAAAATGGAATTGATGATTTTGAACAACCAACACCCAGAAAGAAGATCATTCCTCATAGCCGAGAAACCGGGACTATGGACGACAAACCATGAAGTGATCATCTCAAGATCCGCTACCGACAATGGTTTTGGCAGCCTTTGCAAACTGTGTGGTGTGTCCTCTGACTTTTAACTCACCCTGTGCAATTATCCAGTGGGCGGATCTCACCCATTTGCTTAGTTAATTTGAGGTGGTGATTTTTTTTTTAATACATTATTATAATTTCTAACTACTGGGTTAGATGATATGTGGACCTGGATAACCATAAAGTTGCACAGGGGTGAAAGAAGTCCGGTACCGAGTACAGCTAAAAGATACAGTGGTGGCTTTGTGTGTGGCAGTTGACTGATGTCTAGTCTTATGGGGTTTTGACAGGGAGGTGTTTTGTTCATGTCATCCGAGTAAGTTGTGATATTTCGTGACACTACAAGCACAGAGCAGTGAGAAACAACACTAAATTGCCAAATCGTGCAAAGGTAAGCAAACAGCACTCCAGAAATAAGCACCAAAAGAAGCAAAGTGGTAAAAATAATTGAAATAATAAAAACAGCCCAGCTATTACAATTTTAAAGAGTGACCACACAGGAATACTGGGGAGAGAAACAGAATCAGGGAGCAAGCCACTACCAATATCACCAAAGTGAGTTTACAAAAATAAGTAAAAATACAAATATAAGCTCAAATTTTCTTAGACTCTAGCAACTAAGCTTTAGTTTTATATTTCCGTTCTATTATACAATTTTAGCATGTAGTTTTCTCTAACATTAGTCTACTTATTCTGTTAACTATTTGATTTTGAACCTGTTTTTGTCTGTTAATATGGATTTAGCTTATCTATATTTAAACTATTACTATACACTTATTAATTAGATAACCTTTTGATTACATAATCTAAGCTGCAAAATGGGTCGGTCCCATTTTGAGTGCTGATCCTCCCTGAGGTTTCTTCCTTATAAGGTTTATGGAGCTTTTCCAATCTTTTAGGCATGCTCAATTTGGGATTTGTCTCAGATACAAGAATATGATATAAAACTGTAAAGCTGCTTTAAGACAATGCTCCATTGTATATGGAAGACAAATCATACTTTATAGAAGACAATATTAATAACAGAGGAAAAATTATTCAAATATTTAACAGAACAGTTAGAATTTGTTCCAGGATGCATGAAGCTGGGATGATGTTAACAGTAGGAAGCCATACAGGCTGTGGCTTGTAAGAACTTTCATCCCTGGTTGTGAAGGTGTGGTGGTGGTGGACTGGTCCATACAGGGCTAATCCATTTACATTTACAGCATTTAGCAGATGCCCTGATCCAGAGTGACTTACAACTCTTACAGTCTTACAATCCAAGCAATGGTGGGTTAAGTGCCTTGCTTAAGGACCCAACTGTAACAGCTTGGCAGCCGTGGGATTTGAACCAGTAACTTAACCACTAGGCTACCATAGTCCATTTGATTTTATGACAGCACTGGATACATTGTGTGAGACAGTGAAAAAGTACTTAGTTAATTACTTAGCTTATCCTGCTTGCTACTCTTCAGTACCCTAATGGAACTTAATCTGCTGTAATTACTGGGCTAACCATGCCGCGTGGCAATATCAGTGCCGTTACATCGCTGCCAGCCAAAACAGATGTCTCTTTGGTGCCTGGATGCCTACATTAAAGGCCTGTCCACCATTGTCTGCTCATTGCCCTCAGAGACCCCCGTGGAGCCAGCGTCAGTATTGGTGCCATCTGCATACGGAGTCTGTACTAAATGAGATGAAGGAAGCTGAAAAAATAAGGCTCTGAGAAGGAAGCAAGCCACTCTGAAGATATTAACAAGTCTCTCAGGATGTGAAGAGGAGCTTCACATGGCATGCCAGGCTGAAATTGCACAGCTACACTGCAGCCACACGAAAGCAACAATTAAATTCTTATAACAAGGGCAATTGTGCTGATGTGCTCATGGGGAAAGGGATCGCCAATTTGGCATCATGTCTAACACACCAGAGCAACCCAAGACTCAAGACCCATTTTCAAGAAGCCATTCTGGCTAACAAGGGCCAGATCTTTCCCCAGATATGTGCTTCTGCTTTGAAGAGCTAAAATAACGTTGAACGTCAGCTCGGGTACGAAAACTCTGGCCACTTCGTAAACACTGAATGTCTCTCTCACTAAACAGCAATTCAAAGCAACCCAGACTGCTCGGCTACATCCAGCTGGTCTGGACCCCACACTCCCCAGAACTCCACGTCTAAAGGGTTTCACCTCAAGTACGACCTCGTGCTGCCTGGCAATCTTCGCCTTTCAAAGCATCAACTTCTTCCTCCATCTGCTCCTTAGATGAAAGAGAAGTCAGATGAAAAGTAGAGTGGCTCTTGTGCATTTTATTTATTTATTCCAACATTTTTTTTTCAAAGCAATTACAGCCAGTTTGTCTGACTGACTGCTGAAGCTGTCTCCCATCTCGGTCGACTGGTCTGAAGTGACACACCAGTGGGCATTTTCTCCTGGCTCTCAGAAGTGATGCAACTTTAATGTCACTGTTAGTTCGATTACATTGACCAGCGCGTTGTCAAGCCGAGCGCTTTTAAATTTGAGTAGAAATACATTACCTTGCTTTTATCTTGCGGTCACTGTCAGAGCTATCAATGAATTAAGTACCATGCTTAAAGAGGGAATTCAGAAAAAAATAGCTGGCACACATGTAAGTTAAAAGGCATAAGCTCATGTGAATAAAGAGCTGCTGTGAATATACCCCAAAACTGTACCGTGTTTATCTATTCAATAATTGTCACACCCCCTAAATCCAAATCAGGGTTGCATGGAACTGGGGATTAGTAAAGTTGCACTTTTTTTCTAAACCTAAACCTGTATTTTAGATTTCCTAAAAAATTAGCTATGATGTGCATTCAATAATGAGAAAGCATTGTAAGGAGCAATAGCATCTCAGAATGAAAGAACCTGATAAGCGTGTGATATCGGAATCACTGATAAGTGTACATTTACATGCATGGAAGAAAGTTGGGGAGATTGGCAGGTCGGAAATTCATATTTATATTTATATTTATCTCATTGTTAAAACTTTTCATACAAGGTTAAGGGCTGTCTAAGATTTGGCATTCATGGAGCAAGGAATGAATCTTGCTGGTATTTCACTGATATACAATATGTGCATGAAAAACAGATAAGAAAACTCCTGATGAAGTCACAAATGTAAAAGCGCATGTTACATCACGTCTCAAAGAAATGGTACTATAGTGTTGCAACAGTCAAGGTACTATTTACCAGAACGCCCAAGGTTAACGTCCTGAAATGGAAATGTTGTTACTGCTGGGTTACTGCTGTTGCTGTTTGCATTGTAAAACTGTATCAGCTCTAAATCAAATAAAATTTATTTGTATATTGCATTTACAATGAAATACAAGCAGCTTTATAAATGTCTAGATTTGTGTGTGTTTTTTCTTTGGTTTATTTAAAGTCGCTATTGGCCATTTCAGTGAAACACTTAAGGTTACATCTACACACGAGGTTACATCAAAACTAGTTACATACAGACAAATCAATGGCAATTCAGAGTAAAAAAACTCATGTCTTTGGACTTTGGGAAGAAACCTGGGGAAGACATGCAGACTCCACACAGCTCCATGCTGGGATCAAACCTAGAACCTTCTTGCTGTGTAGAATGACAGAGGAAAGGAAAAACTCACTAAATGTTATAGGAAGGCACCTTGGGAGAACCAAAACTCTATAAGGAGGCCCAACTCTTTTTTAGCCTAGATTCTATATTTAAGATTTACATGACGTTTCCTAAAGAACAAATCTATAGTAATATAAATACACAGAAGAAAAAACAAATAGAACCAGAAAGCAACACCACCAAGAGGGGTCATGGGAGACATCAACAACCCATCTAATCAGCAACCACCAAACCTGAATAATCAAAAATGAGAAGCAAGAAAACGCCAACAAAACAACTCAGATCACCACAAAACTCTTATAATATACCACTATTATTATATGCTAATTATATATCATTATAAATCTCTGGTTGTGTTCCTAATCTAAGACACACTTACACAACTTAAGACCAAAGAGGAAAAAAGCCCAGCCCAGTCAGACAGCCCCACTTGACAAACAGAATACTATTTTTGCTTGCATTGTACCTTATAAAGTGTTCATAATGTTTCTCTCTGCCACCAGAAAAACCCATGACCAAGCATTTCCTGTCTACAAGTTTGGGATTCTTAGCAGCAGATACAAATTTCACTTCTTCTGTTTTGCCCCTTATGGTCCCAAATAACTGAGTATGGTACAAATTCACACAGTCAACCCATGACCAGATAACATCAGATAGATTGTCCTTCTATTTTCTAACGAGACACAAAATCCAAGCTATTTTTACTGGTCCTGTACCCTGAATACCAGGCAGTACTACAAACCCAACAAATCCCGAGTGAGAACATCACTGCCAATGAGATTTTTCTACCTGTCATTCTGCCTCTGGCGCACTTGTGTATTCCCATCAAGGAGACAAAAGGTAGAACTCGAATGAACTTAATACGAATCTCTTGTCCTTTGAGGATCGAATCAGATAATGGAATCTCTTTCTGCACAGTTAAAGTGGAGAAGGGGAGAGATTGGACAGTTTGCTCTTCTAAATGGCATTTTATACCGTCTTTCATGCATCTCCTAAGGGTCAATATCTCATTAAGGCTTAAATACTAAGATTGAGAGATCAGAAATAAAAGACTTGGCCATATCTGGGCACCTTGAATTCAGAACCAAACAATGCTAACATAATAACAGCTATGACCTTGTCTTGTAATTACATCTATTACAACAGCAGTGGCAAAAAATAGACCTTGAATTAAAAAAAATGTTCAGTAAACTCATTTCCCTAGGTAAGTAACATGATGAAAATGGGAAATCACCAAAGTGTGAGGCCCTGGCTTATCAGAACTGGAGTTCCGCCCTATTGTTTCAAATCACATTGGATAAACAGTTCAATAAAATATTATAGCACTTACTTCCTGGACACCAAGAAGAATCACTTTACAGGCCTAACTAAAATTTGGTAACCCCATCATCAAGTACTTAATTATTCATTCATTCATTATCTTCTACTTAGTCCGCATGGGGTCGTGGGCCAGCCAGTCCCCATCCGGCAACTCTGGGTGCAAAGGCAGGAACAACCCTAGATGGGGCACCAATCCATCGTAGGGCACACACACTAAGGGATATTTTAGAGACACCAATTAACCTAACACGTCTTTGGAATGTGGAAGAAAATTGAAGTACCCGGAGTAAACCCAAACAGACACAGGGAGGACATGCAGACTCCACACAGAAAGGACCCTAGGATTTAACCTGCGACCTTCTTGCTGTGAGAAAATGCTGAATGTACTTCAATATAATAATTCTAAATGAAATGTGTGCTTCAGCAAGAAAAATGACTGAAGATTTAATAAATCACCCTGCCAATTCTGGTCACACTCACCTTCCAGAGAGCTCCCCCTTTTGGTCAACAGCTGGCATGATTGTTAATTTCCATTTAAGCTTCCCTAAAGCATGTACAGTTTCTGTCGCAGCCCAACAGTTGTTGGCCAGTGCAGTAAAGCTTTCAGGTTGAGTTAGAGCTCTAATTTGGTAAGTACACACTCGTCCACCAGTCCACAGATGGGAGTCAGTGTTAAATGTGAGGCTATTAACACCACCACTGTTCTCCATCACACACACTGAGTTGAAAACACACACACAGACATGCATTAAGTTCAATTAAAATAATTGCTTAATCAATTGTTTGCTGCAGCCATGCAGGTCAGAGAGAGGGAGAAACTTGATTGCAGCACTAATTAGTAAGATGAGTTTCACCTTTCTGTTTACTTTAAGTGATGGCACTTTAATGAGATTGCACTGTTTATTACTTGTGAATGGTGGCCATTAAGGACGCTTCGTGATTCATCCGCACTAAGCCGCATTTCCCAAAATGTCTCGTCAGGGCTAAACTCGTCATAACTCGAGGCAGAAACGCCAGCGAGATATAGCCACACTTTACCTCAGGCAATATAAAAATACACTATTTTGCAGCCTGAACGGAATATACACTTGTTTGATTGGCAGGTATTAGGAAAAGGTTGTTTGGACTAAAGCGGTGAGTGTGACATGCTGTTTGGAGAGTGTAAATAGGTTTATTCATCTCCTTTGGGGAAGCATTTCTCTCACACCTGACCTTAAATACAAGGACATACTGCATTCTGTCCTGCTATATTCACACTGATGGCAGGGATGGAGGAATGGATATGAGCCTGCAATAATGCAGGCTTATACTGTACTAACTGGATTAGATTTCAAATAAAGTTGTAAACGCCATTTAACGGTCATCCGATCATTGATTGTTCACTTTAATGATCAAGGTCCTAACAGTTCTAAGAGTTTAATAGGAAATAAAGCCGAGTTGCCAAGCTGCCACAGTTGGTTCCCTGAGTAGGACCCTTAACATTTTACATTTACATTTATGACATTTTAGCAGATGCCCTTATCCAGAGCGACTTATAATTAATACAGTCTTACAATCCAAGCAATTGTGAGTTAAGAGCCTTGCTCAGGGACCCAACTGTGGCAGCTTAGCATATTAACCCTGGACCTTCTAGTCCAGAGTCCAGTACCTTAACCACTAGGCTACCACAAATGCTTGGATTGTAAGACTGTATGAAATGCAAGTCGTTCTGGATAAATACCTGAATCTGTCTTTAAACTCAGAACATTACAGCGTGGTTAAATAAAAAAAACGGTTTGGCGTGTGTATTTTTACAGCCATAAATATGACTCACGTCATATTATAATTAAATAAATACTTATTTACATACTTCACTGCAAGTCAGTACTCTGAGCAATGACAATAAAGTTAAATCTATTTATCTACTCAACACCACAAGTGTCGAACCGCTTCATTTACATATGCCAAGAAGTCTCGAGTGCCAGTCATTTTACCGCTGAGACTTCCTATTAGTAGCACCTTGATAGGATTTACCTACTTAAAGGTTTAAATGGTATAAAAGGTAATACTGCATTGCCTGTTCTGGAAATGAGGATTTTTTTTCAAGTGGACTTATTTCCTCTTGGCTGTGTGCAGCCAGTGAGATATGTTTATTTATGTTATATTCCAATTTGTGCTTTTACATTTTGGTTCTGCAGTGTGTGTGATCATTAATATGTGCTTGTAACCACACCATCATGCTGTGTTTGCATTTCCTTGACTGACTGATGTAACTGTTTGATTATTCAACAGTTAAAAACACTACAATAGCGTATTTACTCATCGCATAAATACCAAAAACGAGAAGTACGACTAGAGCATCGGCCGCCTGAGTCACTACTTGCCGACATGACAAGTTTGTGTGTTTGTGAAAGTTTCATTATAGACTGAATTAATTCACTGTTTAGGCTTCGGATCATGTTTATCTGCTAGTACTGAAACGTCTGTAATTTTAATATTGAGTTTGCTAGAGGAAAAACTGATTCTGTCCAGAAACACCATACATAGTGCTAATAAGCGTCTGAAAGTTGGTGCCTTTTCCGTAATAAATAAATTAAAAAAAAGATTGTTATATTTTGATTTAAAAATTCTAGTGGTACACTTGTTCAGTAATTGCTTCTTGATAGGGATTTTTTTTTCTATTCAGACTAAATTAACTTAAATTAAAGACTGACTTGTCTTATTCTACCAGCTCAAGATAAAGCAAATTGACTAAGAATATCAGTTTATTATTCTGACCCTTTTTATTCAACTTAACCTTCTACATTTTCATCTGGCAGATGGTTTATTATTGCAGTACCTCACAGTTATTTGGTTTTCATTGATACTTCTTCTTGTATACTATCCATCCAATATTAAGTCACAAAGTTAAGAGGACCTACCATAAGGTGCAAACCCCGATTTAAACTGTTACTGATACAAGGCAGCTTAACTGAATAGGCCAAATGTCTTCTACTCTGTCATTTTCTAACATCAGCACCACTGCTTTTTTATGTTACACACACCAAATGCTCTTTCTCTAATAAACTGTACACGCTAGCGTATTAAAATAACTCCTAATGCTGCCACAATTCATAGTGTCACCGCTGCTGAGATTTTCTCCTTGATCAATTTTTACTGTTCATAAAGTCCGCCAGACGCACAACACGAGTGTGGTGATGAAAGGAGATACAAAGAACAAAAAAGGACTCCACATGAAAGCGGAGAGGGAAGCAGTCGTGGCAATCGTCTCTACATCCCGCCAGAAGCCTGTTGAGATTGGCTCGTGAGATTGGCACACATTCGAAATGACAGCACTTGCACTAAAATTGCTGCAGGACGGACAGATTGGGCATTTGGAAGTGGTATTGATTAGTCTGGATCCAATCTGTCCTGAGAGTCACCTTTGTCAAACACTCACTGTATGACAGGTCAGTCCCCCACAGGACACACATGTACACACACGTATATTGCTACATATCATACCTCAGATTGACCTTGTACTACTGAAGTAACCTTACCCGTAAGAAAATGTATGCTTTAAAGAAAACACTTTGTTTGGACCAGACAAATCCCTCACATTCCCAGATCTGTCATGTACAAGCGAGTCAGACACAGCAGTGCTGCTGGAGATGTTAAACTGATAAGGAATTAGAGGATGAGCAACAGACTGGGAGTCAATAGACAAGTTACTGTCTCTGACTTTATATCTACATTGTGGAGTGATATGGAAGACATGTCTAATAGAGTGCACAGTGAGTGAACACAGAGTTCCCTCAGTACTAAGAATGATTTACTACCTAAATAGTACGTGATCTGTGCTGGTCCTGTGGGGTTTCTGACCATTAGAGAAAAGAATAAAAAGGAACTTACATTGTAGTGATAGTTGAATCACAGAAGTGTAGAATAACAAAGTGAATCTATATAGCAAGTGGAAACAATAAAATAAGTGTAGAATCTAGGAGGTGTATCTAATAAAGTGATTGGTTAGTGTATATTGAAACACAAAAACTTAGTTGTATGTATAGAAGCTCATGCATTAAAACCTATATACGGCACTAATTCATCCCTGGGCATGCACATACGCATACAGGAACCCTTGAGAGACACCAACTGACCCAATGCAGGTGTCTTAATGCGTGACTAATCCAGAATAACAACAAAGAAACAAAGATGCAACCAGTACATGCAGACACCCACTATAATAAAATAAAATTTCAAGTAGGGTTGTCATTTAGCATTAATACCTTTTTAGTATATTTTGATTAAGCGCCATACATAAAATTCTAGAATGCTTTCAACACGGAGCAAGCTGGTTACATTTTAAATAAAATTAAATGGATCTATTATTTATGATAATAAGGAAAAAGGCAATAAGGCAAAAATATTATCCTTATGAAGTCTAAATGCATTACAAGTTTTAAAAAAAAGAAAAGAAAAAAAACCTTACATGGCCACTGAGAAATTGCATTCACTTTATTTGGACAGCAAGTGCACCGCAGAGGAATGAATGCATTAAAAAGAGGCTCTCGTTTAGCACAGCCAATAGCACTAATATCCTCTGAATAATTGATCAGTCATATTGAATATTCCAATATGACCCAAATCATGCCCTAAATCTGTTTTGCAATAAACCTGGCAATCAGAGTGTGGCCATAATATTAGCTATATCGGTGCATGGAAAATATTAGCCACGTTTTTCTTTCCATTTAGAAAAAAAGGGAAAAAAAACAGGTTTGAATATTTATCTCTATGACCAGAAAGCGCACGGATCTAGCTGTCTTAGCGGGCACATAATTCCATGGTGCCGTCTCAGTGAGGAACGTTTAACTGAAATTAAAGCTTGACACCAGTGTGTCGATAGACACTGTGGTTTGAGTCATCACACAGCATCTTTTAGTGTTATGGGCCTGTTGAAAATATTAATTATTCGGGTAATGTTACGTTTTAAGATCTTAAGTCAAAAACAGGTGGATATAGCAGGATATATTTTCCTTTCCTGTGAGATTAGTTCCCACTAGGAACGCTGTTTTTTTATCCAAATAAGGGCAGGCATTTATTCATAAACCATGTTTTTTTCATGTAAATACTTTTGTTTACGAAATATGCTTCTATGGGGGTATAACATATGTAACATATGTACTGTTTGTACAGCACAATATGCCTGATAGAGTTTTTGTTTTAAAATGTAACATTTTTTACCAGCTACTCTCATACGATATAAAACTTTATTTTTATATCACTTTATTTGAACACTAAACAGATTAAAGGCAACACATTCAAATAAGCCATATTATAACCTGTGTAGGCATATATAAATGTTCTATTCACAATGACTAACATGACCTTCCTTTGCGAGAGCGCTCTTTAGTAAAAGTTCTGGAAATCGTTTTTCATTTAAACTGCCTCATAAATAAGGCTATGGTCAATTTGTGAGGTACATGGTTCTATAAGGAATAAAGGCATATCTGTCAAGTCTCCTGTTTTGGCGGGGAAACCATATTTTACCCCTCGTCCTCGCGTATTAGTATTTTCCCGTAAATTTCCCGTATTATATTATAATTTTAAAATACATTCCTGTGCCTCTCCAAACTAACATGTCACTAACCTCGCTAGAACTGGTAAGAAAGATTGTTACAGAAAATAGGATGTCATTAGACAAGAGCACTGTTTGTGCTCTCATGTAAAATCAACCACTCTGGCCCCGCTCACAAATACACTCCTTCCAAAAAAGTGTTAAAGGATGTAAAGTCTGCAACAACTGTTATGAAATGTGTTTAGGACCTGAGGATGCGGGAAGGAAGGAAGCCCCCGACGTATAATAAGAATGGGGAAATAACTAAAGAGGCAGAGCAAAAGGCCCTTCAATCTACAAAAACTAAAAAAAGAGAAACCTGATTCTGTCCTTGAACCAGAAACTACCTCTGGGGTTTCCCCCATATGTGTCTGTCGGCACTATAAGCCCCGGGACGTTACTGACTGACTACAAATAATCGCTAACGTTTCACACAACGGAAAGTAGCGATCGGAGGACCAAGCGTACTGTGTGTGTGTGTGTGTGTGTGTGTGTGTGTGTGTGTGTGTGTGTGTGTATGTGTGTGAGACGACGTTGCGCTAAACAACGCTGGGGTTAGTACTTATATAGCAGGGACCCCATATGCTGAAAATATATCAAATAAATAAATGTGTTTCAATTCCCTTTAGTGTTTTCATTTAGGCTGTATTATAAGAATTACATATGTAAGAATGTGCACAGCATTTCAGTGTCAACAAAGGTAGAACTATCAGAGTCTGAGCATCTCATTATAGTTTGTAAGTGGTTCACAGGTGGTTGTTTTAGATTTATTATAAACCTGTCCTAAAATGTTATTAAAATCTTATTTTTAAATCCAAAGCTTGACAGGTATGAATAATGTGCACTGTATGGTAAAAATATGTAGACACCCTGTTATCTGCCAAGTATAATATGTAATGTATGTGTGTATAAATACACACACTTAATGAACATTACGTTAAAAAAGCCCCTTTCCAATAATGTCTCAGACTGCTGACTCAGCAATAGCCCCCACAAGGAGTTGAGCTACAAGACAGTGGGAAAAAAATCATCAATATATTTCCCATAATGGGCAAGGATTTTTCCAGGTTTTTTTTTTTTCCAGGTTTTTCGATCAACCGATTTCTTCTTTCCTGATATTCCAAGATGGCAAAGCCAGAATGAATTGGGTTCACATTGTTATAGAATGGTTCAGAGAGCATGAGGCATGGATTAGACACCGCAGAGTCCAGACCTGAACCCCACTGAGAATCTGTGCGATGCGGAAAAGATTTCATCAATATCAATACAAGATATTGGGGAATATGAAAGTAACTCTGGACAGAAATAAACTGTGACATTGCAAACACTTGTAGAAACAATTCCACAGCAAATGAGTGGCGTAATCAAAGCTAAAAACAGTCCAACAAAATATTAGAGTTGTGAAGCCTTTTTTGGCCATGGTAATTAGATAATGATGGATATCATCATTACAATCACACAAAGTTTCATTTGATCCTCAGAAACTTCTTCTTGGTGCACTATTTTGTTTTCAATGATTAACTCTTAAACAGCCAGTAAAATGGGTTTGAATTTAAGACGCCAGTAATTTTTTTTTTTAATCCACATTCTCAATCCTTTCTTTAAAAGCATGCTAATGTTGAATGTAAGTGCTCTCTATCGCTACCATACCACAGCCATGTTCACTAGAGCTTAACCCTGGTTCTTCTGCAGGCTTTTAACACACGGCTTGAGTTTCTAAAGAGATAAAATAACAAAAACATATATGGGTTGGATGAAAAAAAAAAATCTAACAAATCGGAATAGTCACTTCCGCTACCATTCTCCTACAACATTCCACTTGTAGACCATCATGAAATGCTCTCAGACTCAAGTGGACAGTGCAGCTCACAATACCATCTTTCATGTTTTTCTTATCTATTTTCTTATCCATACCACTTGCTCCTCTAGTGTATTAAGTACTACAGCAGGATGCAACATAAAGCACTCTAAGTTGGTCACTAAGATGGGAAGACTCTGTAGGTGGAAAGTAACATAAATTAACAGGGTAAAATAATAATTAAAATATATTAAAATAGATTACAATGCTTGTTATTGCATCATAATGCCTGGCATAAGCCTTTATTTCTTACAACAAATCTAACGATACATTGATTGAAATTTCTCGATTCTGAGCTCCCTCCTCCTTGCAAACCAACAGGGGTCTATCAGCCAACCTTTGTTATCTAAATGTATGGTAAGATAGATATGAAGAATTTCATTTTATTTTTTCAATGCTAGGTATGGTACATAACATAAGCATATCTTATGTCTGGGACAGATTTAAACATGTGAAACATTATCACGTGTGCATACCTCCTGCCTGTAAAGGGACATAAGGAATTCTCAATGCAGGATTATAAATGCTATAAACAGTGCATGTTCGAGAAAGGGCAAAGTTTATACATATATAAATAAACTACTAAAACAGGTTTACGCAACTCGAAATGTTTCATAGTCAATAATTAAATGCATCCAAAGCACTGTGACCTATAGATATGACACGACACCTACCTAGGGATTAAAAAAAAGAACAGGGAATCTTTATCTAAAATAAGGTAGTGTAAAAACGTAACTATATGGTACAGCTATTCCACAGCTATTGAGTCATTATTTTTTATAATAATGACAATAAAGTTGAATTTAACTTATGCATTACCCAAGTTTAAGAACTGAGAAGGTATAATGCATTACCACTGTATACAATATACACACATACACATGTATATGGGCTATTGTGCCAAACATTTACATAAAATAAAAAATGTATGCAGTCTCAGCTCATATACAGCTAAACACACACAAAAACCGTAAATTATATAATTATATTTCTAATAATACATTTATTGGGAACTTTCTTTAATTTAGCTTCTTTTTTAGGGAAGAAACAACTTGGAAAATACTGCATTTGTATTCTATTCTTTTTAACAGTGTTTAAAAGAGATTTGTTTTTATTTTTCTGTTTTAACAAATTTGTTTGTATTTCGTACACAGTAAAGTAAAACGATTCAAACTTTGTGAATTTAGATTTTTCAAACTTTGTGAATAGTTGTGAATTTAATTAGGGGTGCATGGTGTCTCAGTGGGTAGCACAGTCACCTTACAGCTGCAAGGTCCTGGATTTGAACACAGAACCCCAAATCTTTAATATCGCAATCAGTTACATGCATCATCTCAATGAAAATGAGTGTGTAGCTTTAAAACCCTATACCAAACAAGCACATTTGTAGGATGATTTTCTGTGTTCAAAGTACAGCTGTGTTTAAATTGGGCTTGGAACTGGCTAAAATTGTCCCTGCTAAAACATTTTGTAAAGTTTTGTTCCAAAAGTAACGGCGAGTCAGAATAAAATGACATTCTGACAATCTAAGTACTTTTACTGGACATATGACCCGTCAATATGAAACAATATACTGTACATATGGACAAAGATTCTGGGAAAATAGCCAAACAAATTATAAATGTTCTTTTAACACTGACTTTGGACCAATTCACTAGAATAACACATTAAATATACATAGAGTACACCTGCTATAACTGCTTACTAATGCATAAATATATAGAAACAAAGATTAAAACCTGTATTTGCGGTTCATTGGTATTTCCCATACACTCCTCTAGCCTTGATTCTCACTCCCTATTGGTGTAAATATACAGTATAAATGATACAAAATTGCCTGCTCTTTCAGACCACAATGCTTTCTTTCTTGTAAAAAATTGTCCTTCACTGATCCATGCTGTTTCTAAATGATTCTTTGTTCAAGCAATACAAAGTTCTTTCCATCTTCTAGACTTTGTACTAATGTTTGAGCTACGTTTAACAAATGACTTAATAAACTATTGTGATATTTAAAAAAAATTGTACGTACCATCCTCTGCAACATAATACAGCGACCATGCTAACCATACTACCAGTCAGCAGACAACCATGTGAAACTCAAACATAGTGTATATTAAAAGTGTTTAAGGCTTTGAGATTGCTGTTAAAATACCATAAAGGAATACCACAAAGGTTTGTATTGATGGTCAAGTCTGTCATTATCCTTCTAACAAGTCAAATCAAATCATATTGAATTAAATAGTGTAACTTTTAAAATTTACAGCCCTAACTGCAAAAGACTAGGTTGGCAGTGGAAAGGAAAAACTCCATAAACTTGATGAGGAAGAAACCTTAGAAGGACCAAGACAAGACTAAGCAAAGTACATTCCAACAGGGCTATATTTATTATTAGCAATATATATCATCATTGTTCCCAAATTGTTATTTAATTATTGATATTGATTGTTTACTGTTCTGTCCCCATTCCTCTTGTGTAGTCACGTGACACAGCCCCGTCCTGGCAGTGTCATGGAAATAACATGGAGGAGAATAAAGAAACATGCTCTGTCGTAAACATACATTGGCTTTACTTTGACATTAGGAATTAAAAATGTCCTGTTTGCAATAAATTCAAGTTATTTGCTACTTTTTTAAAAGGAGATTTCAAGTGGTTGAAATATTGAATAAATAACCATAAATATGCACATTTTCATTGGAAAAATATGTCTCAGCTTTTTGTTTACAGGACAAATCTTGTAAGTGAATTTTGGGGTCAAAAAAAGTAATTGTAACGTAGTTCAGTTAATGGTGATATTAAGTTGAGGTTGTACATCTTTTGCTGACGTACGATACCATATAAAACAAAATGTTTTTTTTATTGGAGAACAGCGGCAATAGTATTTTTATACGCCACCAGTTAAGCCAAATTTTAGTTGATGGATTTATAAGGTGTGGTGTATAACATTTCAATTTTATCAATTTGCTCGCTCTCCTTTGTTTGTTTGTTTTTTTTACACACTAGGCACTTATGTCAACCCAGCCAGCCATGTCTTAAAACAATTATTGAGCTTTTCCTCACTCTTAAGTATGAATGATCTACTGCTAGTGCCTCTATGGCTCAGTTTTCATGGACATGGTGCTCTTTTGATGGGGTCACCCCAATCAAGAGGCATATAGTCAATTTAATTTCAGAGAGAGCGGGCAAACATCCATCATCTGAAGAGCAGCCGGGACAACACATGATTAGTTGTGAGGTAGGGCGGGGTATCAATATGGTTATAAATTAAAATACAATATGCTTTTATGTGTTGCTGTTATTTTGGGTTCTCCATTGGTTACAGGACAAGGACTAAATTCTCAACCACAACTCATGGACACTCTATAGTACAATTCTATAACTATATGTCACATAGTTTTTGTTGGATATATGAAACTCTTACTATTGAGGATTTTGTGGAGATACAGGTTTGCTGCAATAACAATCAGAGACAAACTCATTAGACAAAGGACACGCCTCATCTCCATCAGCTCTGTCCTTTTGGTGACAAGTGGAAGAGGCAAATATTTATTTACCTCAGAGAGAAGCGAGGGAGATTATACAGGGGAAGGAGGAAGGCTGCCTGAGTATATCAGCTCCTAAATAGACCCTTCTGGAGCATTCACTGTAGCCTGACAAGAACATTTAACACACATGAACACACCCCAGCACACAGCTCGAGCGCTGCATCCAACCCAACCTTCCCTGTTAGAGCCAATGTCAAATTCATTTCTTCACCTTTTCACTTCCTACCGCTCAGTCAAAACACACCCACACCCCACATTAGCATATGCATAGCTCTTAAAATATGCACTCATCATCACGCCTAAACGTCCAGCGGTCCGCGTGTAAGGATGATAAATGGGCAGCCGTGGCAACCGGCCGAGAGCGGCATTTCGGAGCGATGATAACAAAGTGCAGTTCACTGTCCCTCAGACGGCGTGTTTAGGAAATAAACAAATTACAAAACCAGTCAAGTCGACGCATTGAAGGAATTCCCGAATACGCTTCTGACAAGGAAATGATGGGTAAACAACTTTGCACAGATCCCCCCTGCTGCTGTGCTGCTTTTCTATTGCTGCCTCAATTCAACCCCCTGATGATGATCTAGCACTTATGATAAACACAAAGATGCATAGTCTGTGATAAATACTTAAAAGAAATGGTGGGTGAAAAATCAAAATGCCATTTGCCACTTGTTACAAACAGAGTCTGTCAGGCGAGACGTGGTGTGTGTTTAAAGTTGGCTTCTCTTGTTTAGCCCTGGATGTACATACAACCCCAAATGAGAAAACTCTGGGATTGTATGGACTAGTTTTTTTCTTACCTTAACTTTTGATCGTATTTTATTGCAGACAGTACAAATACAAGACACTTCAAGTTATGTCAGTCTGTCACAACAGACTTTCAAGTCTGTTTTTTAACATACGTTATCCAGTCCTGCGTTTCAGGCATGCCACGTGTTCCAAAACAAAGTTGGGACAGGACAATTTTGGCCCAATAATAAAAAATCAATCTCTAAATAACAATGTGAATTCAAACAGTTGAATGTAATCATTACTGTCCCAAACCTGTACCACACAGTGATAAATGCTTTAGCATCCCCACTGTTTTTTTTGCAGGCCTGAATTCAGGAATGGATTTTATAAAAAATAATGAAGCAACATCAAACAAAACTTAAAGTAAATGTGTAAATCATTATGTTTTTATAATTTTCAATTACAACCCAACCCTGACCCAACTTTTTGGGTTTGTAAAATGCTACCGTTCAGTTCTGAGTGAATTACTATGTCACAACTGCCAATATTTAAGAACAAAAGCATGATAAATATGTAGTATATACAATCGGTGGGCAATATGATCATTTTTATGATTTATGATTGACAAAATACTGAACATAAACAGTACATAAACGCAGACACATATGCATGCAGACTCCGCATAGGAAGGACCCAGGAGTCGGCAGAGCTACCCACAGGCTGGTTCCCACCTTGCTCCCTGTGGTACAAGTTATAGTTATAAACCTAATTCCCTGCCCCTCGGAACCCTACACTGAATTAAACAGGCATATAAAGTGAGTATTCTTATAAATAAAATATACTGCACGTTACAAATAAGCAGTGCACAAAAATTTGTAACGTACAAAAAAATTTAAACCGGCTCTAGTCCAAACGTGAGCTAAAGAGCAAGCAAACTTGAATCTGCAGCATGGACTGGCTGTTCAGTTGGCTTATGAGTGAGTACTGGTTTGTGATGGAAACCAGCAGTAACAATGAGCTCATATGTAATGATTTAAACAGGTTTTCTTGAACTAGCTTATTAACCTAATGATGTGTTTTGCTTGTCGACTCTGCCTGTGTCTCTGGCACAAAGCATGCATTACATATACTGTAAGAACTTTCTTTATGCAGCAAACAGGAATTCAAAGCATTATTTAAGCTCTTATTATTAGCTCCTTAAATATTGGCTCAGTTCAGCCCCTGTAGTGAATTTACCACAACTACTAAAATATTAAATATTCATACGAACTTTTTTATCATTACACTCTGCCTCTGCACTGCTATGTTTACTCAGTCAAACAAATTTTTGTTTATAATGCTATCTGAAGCTGCTTTCTTCACTACTAATAAACATATCACATTACCTTCCAAAGCTATTAGAGACTTCATGTGAGAGTAGAGAATGGGTCGGCACATTTTTGGGTACTTGTGTATTTGTGTAATGGTTGGGAACACAATTTGTTGACATTTCACACAGCAGCCCATTTAACCATCTACAGTTTGCCCCCTTCCTCACTTTCTTGTTTGTCACACTTAAGTGTTTCGGAACATTAAACCAATTTAAATAGTAGTAAAAGACAACAGAAGGAAACACAAATGCATTATTATTATTATTATTATTATTATTATTATTATTATTAAGGGAGAAAAAAAATCCAAACCTACATGGCCCTGTGTGAAAAAGTGATTGCCCCCCTTTGTTAAAACATACTATAC
>JAVSBV010059534.1:0-10630 GCA_033117975.1 Parotocinclus spilosoma
GTGTGTGTGCGCGCCTGTGTGTGTGCGCGCCTGTGTGTGTGCGCGCCTGTGTGTGTGCGCGCCTGTGTGTGTGCGCGTGTGTGTGTGTCTCTGTCTGTCTGTCTCTGTCTGTCTCTGTCTGTCTGGTTTCCCCTGGTTACCCTAGTACTTTGGTTCAATCCCAAAGACATACGTTTGGTTAATTGGTCACTCTAATTTACCCTGGTGTAAGTGACTGACTGGTAGGGTTTTAAGGGTGTGGGAATGTCCGTGTTCTTTTTATCTAATGCAGTTGCACTGTTTGAACACCAGAGGGTGCAGTTATACATCGTGTACCGCTGCGCTCATATTTACGACGGGCATACATTTAAATCCGTCGTATTCATCCTAATCGAATTCATCTTAGACTGAGCAGTTATGTAAGCAAAGGTACTCCACCCCAGAACGTGAATCCAGTTCTCAACGGTCTCATTTGGGCCAGACAAATTTTGTCTCCGTACTCTGGCCACTTGCCTGAACTTGTATGAGGGGATTTAATTTTGAATTACCCCCTTCTTTTTGTGAGCATTTTCATCTGCGGTACTGCATTCTTAGTGCAAACAGGTTTCCATGGGTCCTAAAAAGGTTAGTAATAACAGCCAGGCGAAAGGAAACCGGGCACTATGTGAACACCAGTTCAGCAATAGAGTAAGTGTTTTGCTTTTCACTTTCAATCCATGACTCACTAGAAGCTTTGTGTTAATAACTGTAGGTTAATAAGAGTGTCAGAGGCTCTGCTATAATAAAGTTAATCCTATTTTACTGTAATTAAGGCCAGACTTTTTTAATTGCTTGTTCCTCGGATGTCCCTACTTAAGAATCTACTGAGGAGGAAGGAAAAATAATACAAATAAATCTTTATTTTTCAGCACTTTTCAATTTCTCGAGGACTATGTGGAATCAATAAAAGAAAGTAGGAAAAAATAAAAACACTTTTTTATTTAAGAATAAAATGTATTTAACTTACAAATAAATTCAAGTGAATCTGAAAAAACAATGTAATGAACAGAACAAAACCGTTGGCTTTCCAGCGGAGGGTGGAAATTTTTTTTTTTTTGTTGTTTTTTTTTAAACTTCAACCATTAGTGCTGCGGTGGATCCGGGAAATAAAATAAATAAATAAATAAAACATTTTTAAAATTAATTAATTATTATTATTATTTTTTGTATTCTTCAAATATGATCGTCGGGCGAATCGAAACAAGCAATTAAAAAAAAGTCTGGTGGATTTGTTGTATTCCCATCGAGCTCCTGTACAAAACGGACTTTTAAAAATGAATAAACACACAAACAAACCCTACCAGTCAGCCAGTCCAGCCAGAATGAACCAGTCCCTGTACCGTACATCCTCGCTGATTTCTCTAGCAGAGCAGAATGCAGACCGCCCCGGAATGCAGTCCCTGATGTGGCATTATGGTTAAATAATTGGCGTTGTGGGTAATCGGAGAGCTCGTAAAAAATCCCGTCCTTGCATGGCAGTGGAAACCATCCCGAGCCGGCGTGTCTGAAGGCCAGAGTCTGGTTAACAATGCTGGCTAAGGTCTCGCCCTGTGATTGGCCTTTACGCGGTGCCGGTGGCGTTGCGAGGCCTGAGAATGGGACCGTGTGGATTCGGTGGCGTGCTTTTGCATGCTGAGCGTGATTATAGGATCTGTTCGTGTTTACAGCGCTGCAATAACGCTTCTTCTTCCTCTTTATTTCCTCCTTCACCCTTCTCGTTACTCCGGGACGCAGAGCGAACAAACTCGACCCCGAGGTCGTGGGACCCAAGTACAACAAGCTCCGGGACTGGCATCATGGGGTCTCGGCCCGGGTGCTGAATGTCCAGTAGTGATCCGATGCTGCTTCTTGTTCCTGTAGTTCCGCCGCACACTGGCTTTCATACGTAGAATCCTGGCTGTAGTGACGGTTGTGATTGTTTTGTTTTTTTTTCCTCCCCTCCTTAATTTATGTGAGTGTGTGAGTGAGACTGGAGAGTGTAAATTGAGTGAGAGATGCAGGTCCATGTGCTCTGTTAAGAGAGAAAGGCATAGTAAGGACACGGCTTCACTGATTTCTTCATTAAAGTGCTTTTCTTGCATGATTTTCATGGAATACACAGTGCACAGGGCGGGACTTTCTAAATTTGGAACGCTTCGAACCCGTTTTTCCTTCATGTCTTTGAGTGAGGGAGGGGGCGGGGGGGGGCAAAATTATCCAGCTACACACCAAATTAAATTGTATCTAAACATAATTATTATTATTCATTATACTACTGTTATTTTTTTTAACAACGTCCCAAATCGGAATAGTTAAAGGGAACAGAAATGGCACTGTGGTTCCGAAGAGAAGAGGGAACCTCGAAGAGCAAAAGAATGTAATAAAGGCGTAATCATGTTTTTACCAGCGGAAAGGCAGACTGAAAATACAGGAGCTGCTTCGGGAGGCTCAGGAACGACCCTGATTGTTTTTTTGTTTTTTTTTTGTGGTAATGAATGTACTCAAAAATCGAACCGAATGAAATAAGGGGCGCGTTATTGCCGTCTGAAAACATTTTCCATGGAAGATCGCGCCATTAAACGTGAGCCCGAGTTAATTCACTAAATTAATCGTACACAGAAAATTGGGCTTGGTGTGTAGCTGCCTTTACGTCAGATGCGGTCAATCAGCCAAGGCGTTTGGCATCGGAGGCTTTTCAGAACGTTTGGAAAGCGTGCAAGCACACGAGAGTGCGACGTCCAGAGATTTCTGGTCCACATAAAAATTCGTCAAGAGTTTAAATGAAGAGCCGAAATAATCGGATTCGACCCCTTCGGTCTGGTCTGGGGAATGAGACGGAACCCCTTAAAGCAGGAGTAATTTAACTTTATATTGGCATTAATCTGGGATTTGGATTTTTTTTTAAATAACATAAATGTAACACATAACAGAGGCTACCTAATGAAAATCGTAATGAAAAAAGCAGGGCTTCGTATTTAAGGATATCTTTCGTCACTAGGGTCCCACGTCGCCTGTATTGTTTCTAAACTGGAGGCCCCATGTTCAGGCAAAACATGGTTAAAACAGAAAAAGAAAATGGTTTAATGCCGCAGTGCCCTCTGGTGGATGTAGGAAATAACATCACATTTTACTTTAGTTTTACTTTAAAGTTCACAAGTTTACTTTAATCTTCTAGCCAATTTACGGTACCACCTTGGATATTTAGTTATTATTCAAATTCCTTAATGGTTGCTGATTAAGAGAGTTTTGTTAGTAATATTGGCAGAAAAAATTCGAAGTCTATTCGATTCAAGTGGGAAATTAATTGAGTCACATCTGTCACAATCACAATTAAAAAATAAGAGATGGCACCTGTTTGGCTTAAAAACTCCAGTCCAAACATGCAGCCACCAGACCTGCCCTGGGTGCCACACACGAGCTCTCGTTAGCTTCTGACTTCCTCTCGCTTATTTTGGTTTCTGCCTTTTCTTTTTTCTCACTGCGTTTCTGGCTTCTGTATCTAAGCTCGAATTTTGCCGCTGTCTTATAAACACTCCAATAAAAAAAAAAGAAGCTCTCTGTCCTTTTGAGTTCTCTTGCTTTTTCTTGCCTGTTTTTCCTCACTGCTTTCCTCAGTAATTGAAACCTCTGATGTGATCGTTTAGAGAAACTGCAGCGGATTTTTGGGACGCGGATAGAAATCTGAGCAGAAGTGTTAGACACGTTTTAGTATACAGAGCATTGTAGTAAAATGAATCACTCTGAGTTTAAGCTTCACATGTGTTTGTTATAAAAGGAGGGTTTTTTTTTTTTTTTTTTTTTTTAAATCAAACTGATTTTAAATGGTTTTTCCACTCGCAAATCACAGTAGTGATGTCTGGTTCAAACAGTAACGCTTAAAATTGAAACATGCTTGCTTAGCTACAAACGTAACTGGATGCGTTCAGACATTTTTACTACAAAACCTTCAATTTAAATTGATTTCTATAGCGCCTTTTACAACGTCTCATCGTTTATCCGTCTCAAAGCGGCTTTAGAATCTTATATGATCTTAAAAGACCTATCCCAAATTGAGTAAGCCTAGGGCGACAGTGGCAAGGAAAATCCCTGAAAGTAGAGGGAAGAAACCTTGGGAGAACCAAGACTCAAAAAGAAACCCGTCCTCCATGGGTGGCCTAGATGTTAATTAGGTAAATACTTACAAGTATATTAAAGTAATAGGAAAATTAAGGAAATAATAGAATTTAACTCAATAATAATAATAGAAGAGTCCTCAGTGGGAGGTCCTTGGAGGCACATCGTCTCCTAGTGACTAAATAATGGAGGGAGTTCCTGGACTCTGGTGGGACAGGGTTCTGTTGATGAAGACCAGTAAAGTGATGCTAAGGTGGAGGAATGTCCAAGTGTGTGGTGCTGGAACTGGTACCGGAACTGGTACCTAATGGTAATTTAATTTAAATTATCCAGAGCGACTTACTGGTTACTGGACTTACTGGACCATACAGTCTTACAATCCAAGCAATAGGGGGTTAAGGGCCTTGCTCAGGGACCCAACTGTGGCAGAGGTGGGATTTGAACCCTCTACCTTCTGGTCCATAGTTCAGTACCATAACCGCTAGGCTACCACAGGCTACCACTGAAATGTTATTGAACTGAGAAGATTTTAATCTAACACCTAAAATAGCTTGAACTAGAAGATGGCTTCTTACTGAATGAGCCAGTTTTGTCAGGACAGTCCTCGAACACTAGCCCTGACACGTCACATGTTTATCTGTTCAATTTATTTGTAACGCTAGTGTAAGACTTGGTTAGCTGTCGGGTTCCGAGCCAGGCGCGTTCGCCCATCAAGTTCCAGTCGAGTCAGGAAACAAGGCATCACGCAGAGGTGTTGTTCTCTCGCGCTAGACCAAAGTTAGACGTCCCACAGGCATGTCACACACACCTCATCACAGACAGAACCGGCAGCTCCTCAGCATTGTCTGACAGGAAAGAAATGCTGAGCAGATCCAATATTTATTTATTGTCACGGATAAATAATAGATGAGCTTCCTCCTTGGGGCTGAGTTGCTTCTACGTCTCGCTCTTTACGCCTGTCTTGCTTTCCTTTGTTCTCTCCCCTTTTTTGTCCCCGGGCAGCGAAGAACATAAAAAAAAAAAAACTAAATGGAACACGAGCATCTGAAGGAAAAGAGGGAGTCGAGCAAAAGCAATCCATAACGTATTAGTTTGAGCCGAGGTGTAAAGAAACCTGAGGGTACATTACATATTAATACTCCATTCTCTTTAATGCACTTTCCGTCCGCCTGTCCGTGGGCTGAGCGACTCTGCTGTCCGGGTAGTAATGCTGCCGTACGTCCACCAGGTGGCATGGTGGTAAAGTAGATGTAGATGATGCAGACCAATGGACAACCAGACCAACAGAGGCAAATGTGTCTGCAGGTAGTTTAGGATAAGATACCGGATTATGAACCAGAAGGTCCGGGGTTCAAATCCCACCTCTGCCAAGCTGCCACTCGCCGTTGGGTCCTTTAGTCACAACGATAAGATTGTAGGTCGCTCTGGATAAGGGCGTCTGCTTGAAGAATTAAATAAATGTAAAGTAAATTTAGACGGGTTTGACCCCAGAACCCCTGCTGGGTGGAAGCTTGCTTATTTGGCAACCCATTTTGCTTCAACCCATATCCCACTACTTGTCCTGGGCTGGATTGCTGGGTTATCTGTTGCCCATCCTGGAATTCTCTGGACTTGGGCACCCCTGTGCTGTGGATGGTATGCCAGACTCCTCTAGTAGGCTTGCTTGTTTAACTGCTGCGCCCCCCGAGTGCCCCTGCGTTTAACCCCCTATAACCCTGTACATCCTGCTTATGGTTGCAGTGGGTCTGGAGTTCATCCTGGAATTCTCTAGACTTGGGCACACCTGTTCTGTTGATGGTATGCCAGACTCCTTGCACTAGTGAGCTAGCTTATTGGAATGCCGCACCACCTGGGTGCCCCCGTCTCAACCCCCCTTTAATCCTCCATATCCTGCTTATGGTCGTAGGTGGTCTGGAGTCCGTCCTGTAATTCTGTGACCTTGGGCACAGTTGGGCACTATGCCAGGGTCCATGCACTAGTGGGTGAGCTAGACTGCTGGCTTAACCCCTTTAAGGGGGTCTGGAGCCCGTGCTGAAATTCGCTGGGCACAACCTGAAGTGCTCCCCGGATACCAGAAGGGCGGGGTAACCATCCCCCTCCGGTGCCAATGTTAAGTCCCGAATGTCCCACCAGGACTCGATCTTGGGCGCCGTAGTAGCGGGCAATCACACTGGCATCCAGGCATCTATGTTCCGAGTCTTATTTATGCCGTCCAGCCAACTTCAACGTGCAACAGTCTGACCTGGTGACTTTGAGAAAGGTCGATTGACGTAGCTGCAGGTTCGGCGTTAGCGAACTCCTTGATGATTTGTGTCGAGTTTGTGTTAACCTAGCGCGTAGCCAGCTGCCTGCGCATATGGGCTCTACATGACCAGGCTGTACATGACCAGGCTCTTCCCCCACCCTTCCCAAACCCAGTTTCCAAGTCGCTTTCTCAGTAATGGTTCTTCCTGCTGGTTTGGCCAGGTTACATTTCCCTCTTCCGTCTGTTAGCATAGCAGAACTGTAGCTTACCCCCACCGTGCACTGTGGCTAAACTAAATAAGAGCATGCCGTGTAGATCAGAGCACATTCCTGCTTCCAAACATGGTTCTGAATTTATTATCTGGGTGATACTGATGAGGGTTATGAGGGTTGTGGCGACGCCGGGTTATTATACAGGAACGGTTGATGATCGTACGGGAAACCGGGATAATACAGGGCTGGGGCGTTGGCAGTGCCAGCTATTTTCTGGCACCCGGTTTCTTCATTACCGACCCATCTGGGACTGCTGGGCCAACTGGTCGGATTTATTTGATCAATCTGGTCATGCTTAGATTCCTGAATGGATCTATTCCAAAACGTATCCTCGGTAATTGGTTAGATTGGTATTAATTGCCCGGCGTGGAGACTGGCGCCTAATTTGCTTCTTAAAGACCCGGTTTGATGTAGTTTCCTGTCCGAGGTAATTGCTTTATCGTGTTCTATAAGTAAATGCTTAATCTGTGCCTTTATTGGCACAGACAGTCTTCATCTGTTACTCTTCAATTATGAGACCTCAGAATGCGGCTCAGGCCCCGTGCTCTCCGAACACCACTTCATTACGACCAACGGCTGCAGGCCTCCGAGCATCTCGCCGTAAAAAGAACGGCTAATTGCGTCTCATGAAGAGGCAGATAATGTGATGCATTTGGTGTTTTGAATAGATCAACGTTAGACTCGAAGAATACTTTTACTACCCCTGCACTCCAGGGGGTGGGGTGGGGGTTGGATGTTATTGGGGGGGGGGGTGGAAATGCTCGTTGGGATGCAATTTTTAAAAATCTTTTAAGCCGTAACAGGGGGGATATGATCATATCTAACAAATCACTGCTTCATGTTAACAAGGCTTTACACTTTAGGCCAGACTTTTTGAATTGCTTGTTCCTCGGGTGTTCCTACTTAAGAATCAACTGAGGAGGGAGAAAAAAAAAATCTTTATTTTGTAATTTCTCGAGGACTATGTGGAATCAATACAAGGAAGGAGGACGAAAAAAATAAAATAAATAATAATAAAATTTATTTAATCTCACTTGCCTCTAAACAGTTAGGGGCCGTGGTAGCCTAGCGGTTAAGGTGCCAGACTCTGGACCAGAAGGTCCAGGGTTCAAATCCAACCTCTGCCAAGATGCTACAGTTGGGTCCTTGAGCAAGACCCTTAACCCACAATTGCTTGGACTGTAAGACTGTATAAGTTGTAAGTCGCTCTGGATAAGGGCGTGCGCTAAATAACATAAATGTAATTATATGAACTGCTGGTGGATTTGTACAGGAGCAGTGTTTGAAAGAGCTTGCTTAGGAAGTGTGACTGTGAAATGACACCCAGCAGCTGGAACGAAAGCTCAGTCTTACGGTTAAACCTCCCCCATGTGTTCACGCTCACGGTTGCCACAACAAACCCAAACTTATCACGGAGTCCAGGCCAGGAATCAAACTCGCAGAGCTCTTTGTGCAGCCCTGTTTGTGCTGTCGTGTAGACCGAAAGACCGTCGCTCATGAATGTTTATTAAACAGCGTTGGACAGCCCTGGTCAAATAAAATGATTAACAAGTCAGTTAAGTCATTAGACTTTACCAGCAAAACCTCTAGTGGAGCAGTGGCAGACTTGAATTGTTAAGTTATTATTTAGGTCAAATTAACAGCTTTAAGATAATCAACAGAAAGTGTAGTTACTTTGGTGGCACAGTGGTCCAATGCACCATCACAGTGACCCGATATCGTCTGGCTCTGTCCGAGTGAGGTAAGGCCAGTCAGGGAACGAGGCCCTGGTGCTGCAAAAGCGCCCCCTGTTGGCCCCCGATGGACTGCTGTGCCTCGTACAGGAGGGGGGGGGGGATTAAATCGGACCTGGGTGGCACAGGGGTATTTGCTGGCACCAAACCGTGGAATTCTGGTTTTGAGACAAACCTGGTCATGTCTGAGATGGGCTTCCACAAACTATTATTTTTATAGTCGACTAATCACCGATTATTTTTTATGATTACTGCTATTATATAACCATCATTAGATTTGAGCTATATGCTAACTAAAAATAAAAACAATCAAAATCATAGTTCATTAAACGAATGAACTACTGAAACGTAGCATTAGCATTCCTATTCAAACACATCACTGTTATAACGTTACAGAAAACACATGAATGCGTGCTAAGGCTAATGAAACAAATCACCAACGCTAATTTTAACTTTTACAGCTATCAAGATGAGTGCTAAATTAACGCTCTGTTTACGCTAATTTTAGCAGCTAACCAACAATTTAGATTATCGAGATGACGGTCCGTCTTCATCATTGTCACAATCAGCCACAACATGCTTCCTTTTCAGGTGTTCGTGCATCGCGGTTGTGCTGCCGTGGAAGTTCTGATTGCAGATATTGTATTGCACGCGTTTCTCTTTCGTTTTCTTAAAGGGATCCCACACTTTTGAGTTCCGTAGCCGGGTAGCCATGATACCAGAGCCTGTCTGTATAACCTCCTATATATGTATATATATATATATATATATATGTATAATATCCTGGGATGTCGTCCACTGCCTACCCCGGTTTCCACTACTGCGCATGTGCGCCAAGGACAGCAAGGCAGACGCAGCAGTGGAAACTGCCGCAGCAGTTTGGAGAGAAAAACAAAGTATAAAAAAAGAAAATAGAAAAAAATAAGACGCATCGACATAATCGTGACTAGTCGACTAATCATGGCAGCCCTAGTCTAAGAGACCCTGATGAAAGAAGAGTTCTTGGATAGGTTCTGATCAGTCCAATGACCCTGACCAGGTCAGGGTTGCAAGGGAAGTTCCGGAGGCCATTCTTCTTTGCGTTCGAACCCAGGCTCTCAAAAGTTCCTCTGACCTGATCTGTAGATGACGAGTACCAACTCTGCTCTGATCACTAACTCTTGTGTCCACAGTGAGGCTGCAGAGGACGTCCAGCTGAACACTCACGCCACCTCGGTGGTTAAAACCATGACCAAAACGGCACGCAACGGGAACGGCGTCCCTCCACCGACCACCAAGAGCTGGCAGTCTGGAAACGCTGCAGGTACGTGTCCAACCACGATCATGAGCGATCCCTCATGGATCATGCCCTATGGAGGCGAGATTTAAGTTAGCACATTTCCCAACTCGTCCTATAGGTGGCATCCTTGTGCTTTTAAACTGTCAGCTGGCACCGGTGTTTATCACCACAGTGCACTTGCTGTGCCGTTGGATTTTAGAGCTTTGGGTTCACGGGGCCAATAAAAACAGTGATATTTTACAAAATGATATGGTTTAACGGTTACGCTGTCAAATGGGTTGTGAAATTGATTTTTTTTTCTTTCTTCGTCATGTGAGCGCCCACTAAACAGAGACTAGGCTCCGTATCACCCCGTGCTCGAGCCTCCGGATACTGTGCGATTACGTTCACTTTCTAATAAAGGTGCGGTTATGTTGCTATGCGTCTGCTCCGTTTGCCAAGGTTTATTAAGGAAGGCTTTGGAAGGAAAGCATGGGAAGCTTGGTGTGAAATAGGCAAATCTCATACTGGTTTGGCTTCAAACCTCCAGACCGGGAGAAGTCCAGCGATCTGCTAAGCCAGTTTAATATTAACCTTCTCACTTATCCAGGTAGCCATGTTTGCATATTCCTCTATGGTCCAATAAGATTTAACCGAAACTGAGGATTGAAGAACAGCTTGGGTGGAGCCGAACTGAAAGAACATCTTAGTGGGACTGGAACACAAGGACACCTTAGTGTAAGGGCTGGAACTGGTACCGGCTGGCTAGAAAAGAGAATATGTAGTTAGTTATTGTTAAGAATGCAAGTCTGTTAACAGAAAACATTTAAAACTGTTTTTTTTTATTGTTAACTAGTAACTAATAACTAGTGTTATTAAATAAATCAGTGCATAGCATTGCCAAGTATGTTATAATACAGTCGATTCCGGTTGATGACCACATCGGGACACGATCGTTTTGGTCCTAATAACCGGCTGGTCCGATTAAACGAACATGCCCTATGTTACAAGA
>JAVSBV010059545.1:0-10630 GCA_033117975.1 Parotocinclus spilosoma
AAAAGCAATGAAGCTTTTTACCGCAACGCATTGTTGAAAGGCTTCCAGTTCAACACTCTGGCTTTCTCCAAGATCAGAGGTCATCTTGATAACATAGAAGACTACATTCCCAGGATTTACACTGCTAAGCCATGGAGTATTGTGATCAATTCCACTTCCAACAGAGTCAATAACAACTATAACAATTACAATTACAGATACAACCAGTACCAAAACCAGTACTACAACCAGTACCAAAACCAATTTTCATTCACAACTCCTTTACATAACAGTGGGATTTACCAGCAGCAGTCAATCAGCTGGCGAGCACAGGTTCTTCAGAACAGCCAGCAATGCTCTAACGAAGGTATCCACTGTGCTTCCTTCCCTGTTGCCAAGCTCTCTAGCAGTAACGTCCAATCTTACCAGAGCACTGTTCGATACAGCAACCGACTGATTCTGACATGCTACACTAATAACCTTGTTTTTCATGTCCAAGATTTCAAAAGCAACATTGCTGTTATTCCAACCAATAGCAGTATGGGCCTGACCAACCCCTGCCCTAATCAGTATAAATTTACCTTTGTTGTACGTCCAGAATATATCTAAATCTAAATGTTCTTTAGACACTAAAGAGTCTCTTTGAGCAACTTCTTTCAAATCAATCTAAGGTGACTATGAATATTCAGAAAGCAAATTGTTTGATAAGCTTTAGGTACTGTATTTAGCATATATACGCTTTTAGCTGAAAACTTACAGATGATTGAACTTTGTTTCTTAACTTTGTTAAGTTGTTCCAATAAAACATTCTGCAGCTTATTGTGACTGTACTGTTGTATTTTTAAAGCCAACCAATATGATCATAGTAGTAGAATATTAATTTTAACAGTATCAATAATATTAGTCAAGTTTTGAAAATACATCAAACTATAAAAAACAAATACAAAACTCGGTAGTACACGGGATACACACTGTAAATAAAAGAGCAACACATCCAAAACAACAATGCCTTCTGGCTGAGAACAGTCCAGTCCTTGTGATGAGTTTTCATTCTGTTCCGGGGACAATTACACAAACTGTGGTCTTCAAGGTTAAAGAGCCCCTATGACCCTGACCAGGAAAAGCCAGGTTAATCTTATACATTATTATTACTATAATTGTGGTATTACATTGTGCAAAAAGAACACTACAATTCCAAATTATTACAGTATTTGACGTTTTCTCTATTAATCAGCTTCTGAAACCTTTTGTCCTGAAACTTTTTGTGAGCAGTTTGTGTTCCTGTTTTTGAAGAAAATGCTGACTTCCAAACTCCCCTCCGCTTCTCTGTTGTAAATTCATAAATCAGGACATTTGGTGCGATTTTAAACCACTGAGATTTTTCAACATGTTCACTGTCACGTCCCAGTCAAGGGTTTGGACTTTAAAACAGGTTAAGGTACTGGACTATGGGCCAGAAGGTCTAGGGTTTAAATCATGTCACTGTGGGGTTCTTGAGCATTGTATCAAGTCTGCTAAATGTCTAATTATTCATGTAGCTAAGTAAAATGAGGAGAAATAACAAACAATAGCTGTCACCACACACATGAATCAATTAATATTCCTAAATTCACACATTGTCTGCTACATATACAAGCAATCCACTCTCTCTCTCTTTCTCTATGTCAGAGTCAAGTCAGCCAATATTATTTACATTTATGTCATTTAGCAGACGCCCTTATCCAGAGCGACTTACAATTAATTATTACAGTCTTACAATCCAAGCAATTGTGGGTTAAGGTCCTTGTTCAGGGATCCAACTGTGGTAGATGTGGGATTTGAACCCTTGACCTTCTGTTCCCACAGTTTCTGTTCAGAAATAATGAGATGGATCCCTGTGTCTGGCGTTAACCATTATGCAAGCCGACGCCATTCAGATAAAACTGCTCTTCTGGCCCATATCCAGCAATTAAGGTACCGGGAGTCATCTCAGGGTCCACTAGACTGACATCACATAGTATGAGTACAGTAGTAGATGAGTTCCTTACCAGCATTAGAACAGAACAGCATTGTGCGTGCTGGGGTGTAGCACTAGATTTTGCCACCAGGTGGCGGTCACGAATCATAAAAGGCTCATACTTCTCAAAGTTAGCCAGTTCATAACGGTCACCTGTCTATGGGAAATCATTTGATAGATCATTTATGTCATTTAGCAGACGCCCTTATTCTGTTTAAATATTTCAACATTGTCAGTGTTACAAGTAACAGAAACGGAGTTAGACTGAAGATACTGCTTGCCCCGCAACAGGAAGCAGTGTACAGTCACGGCCAAACGTTTTCAGAATTGATTAAATGTAGGTTTTTACAAGGTTTGCTGCATCCGTTTTTAGGGTGGCCAGTGGTAGTAACTCTAGATTGTAATAAGTGATCAGATGAATTGCAAAAATAACTGCATTTCAGCCCTGCAAAATGGGCGGCTAACATCTTTTCGGTGATCACAGTAGCTCTGGAGAAAAAGTTACTGAGGACAAGACGGCTCATATCATTCTGATATACTGATTAGAAGAAAAGAATGGTTGCTTTAAAGGGTAGTGGTGCTTTTAAGTTTTCTTCGGTTAACCATAGTTACCTCCAAGAAAACACATTCAGTCATCATTCAATTTCATCAAAAGGGTTTCACAGGAAAGGACATTGCTGCTTGTAAGATTGCACCCCGCTCAATCATTGATCGAATTATCAAGAAGGTCGAATTGTCTTCAAAAAGAGTGCTTCAACTGCAGTGAAGAAGGTTTCAGGGTGCCCAAGAAAGTCAACCAAGCATCTGGACCAGCTCCTTAGGAGGAGGCAGCTATGAGATCAGGGCACCAGCAGTGCAGAGTTTGCTCAGGAATGGTAGAGGTCAGGTATGAGTGCAACTGAACGGTCCATGAGAAAAAGACTTTTGGAGGGTGGCTTGGTGTCAAGAAGGACAGCAAAGAAGCACTTCTCCCCAAGAAAAACGTCAAGTACAGACTGACATTCTGCACAAAGTATGGGGATTGGAATGCAGAGGACTGGGGTAAAGTTATTTTCGCTGATGAAGCCCCCTTCAGACTGTTTGGTACATCTGGAAAATTATATGATTGTCCTAAGAAGAAAAGGTGAGCACTACCATGAGTCCTGTGTCATGCCATGAAGCATCATGAGACTACTCATGTCTGGGGTTGCATCTCATCCAGGGGAGTGAGTTCCCTTAAAATGTTATTTAATGAATAAACAATGGCATCATAACATCCTCCAAGAGGATCCTCAAACTTCTACCAATAATCTAGGAGCAATCTGGAGATGAACAAAGCTTTTTACAGTATAATGGAGCATCACGTCACAAGGAAAAAACGATAACCAAAACATTGAAATTTTGGGTGCATGGCCAGGAAACACCCCAGATCTCAATTCCATTAAGAACCTGAGGCCAATCCTCAAAAAGAGGGTGGACAAACAACAACCCAAAAACTGTGATCAACTTCAAGCACTGATTGGGCATGAATGGGTTTTCATCATTCATGATTCAAGCTCATCGTCCAGAAGCTGATATATAGCCAAAGCAAACTGCAGAAATCTAAATATGCTTGCTTAAACTGGATGTATTTGTTCATTTCAAAAAGTAAAATAAATGTATGGGGTGCTTATAATTGTACTTTATTATACCATATAAACATCAAAGGTATATATAACAAAAGGTTCTAAAAAACTGAAAAACCAAAAGTTGTGTCCTTCTCAAAATGAGCTGTGTTTAGTTGTCCCTCTGCAGGAATGTTATGGTATTGCATCTTTTTAAGCATACATAAACAGTGTTCCGTACATAGCCAAAGACTTTGCTTAAATCCCTATGGTGTATCCTTTTCACACATCAGAAACTTTAGACACTACCATCTACCTCATCATGCATGAATGGATGAACGCCCACTATGTGTGACTTTACTGTATTATTTCTTTATCTTACCTTCTCTTACCATACAATGTTCAGAATGACCGAATTCCATGCCATTAAATTTGTACATTTGTAAATTTTTACTAAGGATAATATACAGGTTACCATTTTTCTTATTCTTTATTGTTCTCTGTGACACTGTAGGGTTGGAATTGGGATTATTATAAGTACATGTGACTGATGAGGCCCTCAAAATGTTTTACAGCATTTTTATGTTACCCAGGGTAATATCTTTTCATGGTGCCTGAAGTCCTTGGCAGTGCCCCTGCTTGTTCTGTCTACCAATTTTTCCTACTATTCGTTATAAGGTAACTCTAAAAGGGTCCATGAAATAACATTATTTAATGACTGAATACTCACTAATTCATACATGACTAAGCATGACGTAAGCACGTGTCATGTATGCCTTTATAAAGGAGCAGCATATGAATTTGTGTAGTATTCAATAGTAAAACATGAATTTTAAGCATTACGTTAAGTCCATGATGGTTTTGGACCCTAAAGTAATGTTTTACCCTTTATTCATGTCCTTATTACTGCACTGGAGAAGCTTTATTATACTATGCAAACCTGTACTGGTATAATGATAATAAAAGTGAACCAAACTGAACCGAAATGAAATGAACAGAGCTCATATTGGTTAATAAGCCCTGGCTCATTGCTGGATGTCGAATTCGCACAACAGTCCAATGGAGTTAAGGTCAGGGAGTTAAGGCAGTCAAGTTGGCAAACCATTTCTTTTTGGACTTTTTTTTTTAAGAGGGCAGGGCAATTGATGAACTGACTTGTTGGGAAGTTAGGAAAGAAACACATTACTGAGTCACTGGGGTGTTCATTCTGTACGGCCCATTCTTTTGTCACTGTTTGTCCATGGAGATTCCATGCATAAATATTTCATATTGTATCCCCTAATTTTTGTGAGCAGTGTATTTTCTTTGTAGTTAAAATGGATGTTAAAATATTTTGGTTTTCAGCACTAACTAAAATGGAATGTCTGGTTTTTTTGTGTGTGAAAACACCTTTTAGGGTACGTTTTGTGAAGTATTGCTTAGCTTAAAACGATTTACCTCATACAGAGGAATAAGGCATATAGGTCCTGATTAAAGCAATCCAAACTGATTGTTAGATACTAGACTATTCACCAGAAGGATGAGGCTTCCAGAAGTTCCAAACCACCAGTATTGGGTCCTCAAGCAAGGACTTTAAATATCAACTGCTTTGATTATATGATGCAATACTGTATCTGTTGTTACTGACATAAGGACAATACAAATCACTTCACTTAAAGGCCAAATGTTGTACATGGAAATGAAGCTCATACTCTAGATAGTTCAACTTTTTTAGAATAGAACAGAATCTTGATTGTCAAAACATAAGAAAAGACAACAATATATTAAATATATGTATAAATTAAATATATATTTAGATATGTATTGCACAGGTGAAATACTGAATATTGCACTGGTATAGTATACAGTGTTGTGTTGTTTTGTTATTGCAACAGCCCTCAGTCTGTTTGTTTTTGCTCTATAGCGCCTCCCTGAGGGGAGCAGTTGGAACAGGTGATGTGCTGGGTGTGAGGTGTCCTTCAGAATGCTATGGGCCTTCTTGCCGCAGCGTGACCTGTACAGCTCCTGAAAGGAGAGAAGAGCACAGCCGATGATATTCTGCGCTGGGTTGGTGACCCTCTGGAGCGTTGTCTTTTCTGGACAGTGCAGCTGGTAAAGCACACTGGGATGCAGTTACGTGAGTATACTTTCAACAGAGCATCTGTAGAAAACAAGCAGCAGCTTTATGTACAGAGGGAAAAGTTTGAGACCACGAGTGAAAATGCTTCTATTTTGCATTTTTCTTAAATGTATTAAATGTATGTATATGCAATGTGTTTGATTACAAATCTTATAATCAGCATAGGGACATGTTTAATCCTAAAAGATATACATTTTTAAAATACTTGGCATGTTCCCTTCTTGATCTAATCTGTTGCTGGCATTTTGAACCCAAGTTGCTATGGATTTTACACGCTTTTTTGCAAAAGCTGATGATGCATGTATTTCCGGCACGATTTCGCAATATTCCATAGATCATCTTGCGATATTACTAGATACTTGAATTTCTTTGTCTTAAAGTGCCTCCATTAATTCTCGATAATTGAGTTCCAATGAGAAAATGCAAAATAGAATCATTTTCAATAGTGATCTGTATTTTTTAAAATGCAATTCACATTTATTATTGTTTCTGTGCCTTTTTACCTATGTCTTGTACTTTTCTTTACCTCAGGAGTGTTGATAGAAATGTCATGTGGGGCATGAACTTCCTTTTGACTCCTGAATGACATCAGCTTGGCCTGCAAGGAGGAGCTTCCCTTTTAATTTAGAGCAACTTTTTAAGGTTATGCGAAAGGCATACTTTCTTAATGTTCAGGTCATAGACAGTCCAAAAGGTCATGAACATGGTTATCCTTTACCATGCAGCAGGTACCATAAGATACCTTCAGCTCAAGCTTTTACCCTGTTATGTTAATATGAACACGAGAGTCTCATGACTTTTTCTTCTGGTTTTATGTTATTTATAAATCTTACTGTTTTTAACTAAAATGTACATCTTAGCCATTTTAAATAATACATGTGGACATTTTTATAATACTTAACAGGCGTTAATCTCAAAGCCTTATCCAGAGCAACTTCATTTGGGCATGAAGGCATGGTCAAGACAACCTGCAAGGATTTTACTGTCTTTAAACATGGCATGGTTGGTGGTGCTGGACTCAAACTGCTGATCTACTAGGATTTTCACACATTTGCCAACTCTAGGGTTTAAACTGAATGGTCCAAAAGAGGTAGCAGGTCTATAAAGAGCCTGGTTGTTCCAAACATTTTCCATTTAGGACACCACTGTGGTCATCCCTTGGTTTATGCTCTGATATGCATTGTTAGCTTCTAGAACTTATACAGACAAGTGTGTGTCTTTCCAAATAATGTCCAATCATCTGAATATATTACAGATTGATTCCTGTCAAGATAGGGAGGCCACAACAGTTTTAAATGTCATAACAAAGTGTCTGGATGCTTGTGTCCATTAAAAATCGTAGTAATTTCCTTTTTTACTAACTAAATTCTGTTGTCACGTTCTCATTGTGCGGTTTTGAGTGCAGACTGAAGGAGGGAAACCTGATTGAAGTGAAAGGGTCTGAAAACTTTCCCAAATGTATATAAAAGTCATCGATAACTGTCTGATTGTGAAAGACGTTGGTTGGAAAGTCACAAATGTATGAAACGTTTGTGAGTGTGCCTGCTCACCGATGAGCAGTATGAGTATATGAGTTTCACAATTCCTGATGCAAAGCAGGAATATAAAGTCGAAACACAGAACCTTGCTTTACTCAATATCAATTACCCACTGACTGAGTGCATTAGGCACGCACGTCTCAACGCTTTCATCAGACGACTGTAGTAACTCAGCTTGGCCTGTGTGACCCTGAGAAGGCTGCTTCCTGTGGACATGGACTGAACTTAGTGGAATGCCATATGGGATTGGAAAGGGTTGATAAATGTGGAGCAGAATGAAAGTTTTGGAGAGGGATGGTGGCAATGAGACGCACAATGACCATTTCCTTCCACTGCCTCAACACACTCGTCACGCCAGAGTCATAGAAAAACTGAGACAAAGCCTCTGTTCACTGATAACATTTTCACCGTGCTTACACAATCGTGTGCTCTCCTTTCAAAAAATGTTTTGATTACATGGGAAGCTCACATACCGTCAATGATGTGTAACTTGGAGTCATCCTTAATATGCCTCCACTTTCACAGTATGGTATAATAGAATAAGAAGTGACTCAAAATTGTTTAATCAGTCTGTAGTCCTGTGGGGTTTTTTTAACTTCTGTCTTACTGATAGGTTTCTTTGTTTGCTTTTAAGAGTCTGCTAGAGGTTAGTAAAATTAGAAACATGCCGCAAGTAAAAGGAAATGTTGTTTCCTCCATGTCATAGCTAGTAATTAAAGAGTGACCAGTCAGTATTTAAATCTTTCTTAAGAATGTTTATTCAGGGACTTCCAGGTATGTTTCTTTAATGATTCTCTGCATTTGTGCACGCTAGTCATGGAGTAGTCACACACCTATAATGTTTCCAAAATATTGCAATATTTGAACGAGAATAGTTTATATTCCCTTGGGAGTGAGATAAAATGTCTCAGGAAAAGCCAGTAAAATCAAACAAAAAGGACTAGGAGAATGTCTGTTATTCCCTTTTGGGCCTTGGCAAGTTTAAACAAATAATTGTTCCTCCCATTTGATGTCTGTGGTTCACAGGAGTCACTTTCAGTAACAAAGTCAGTTTTTTTTTTACAATATGTGTCATGCACTGGAGAATGGATTAGCACTGGATAGTGGTTGTGCAAAAACACTAAATATTTAGGTCTACAGTGTAGTCAAACCATCTGCATTCCATGTAAGTATGCGTCATCTGGAGGTGGTGGAATCCCACAATCCCATGTGGTCAGTGGTTGTGTTACTGGTGTGTGAGACAAATATATTGTATTTCCATATAGCTTACAGTTTTAAGGTCTGTAACAGCAGCAGACCCTTAACTTTGACCATGACCAGTGTGCAGGAAAAAAGCGTTTTTATTATCAGCTCCTATGACTCAGAGGTAAGAGCCAGCTGCTGGAAACAACCGGTCCTATTCAGTGTGGGTTATAGATCCCCCTCTGATCCTAACCAGGATAGATGGGGGTAAAACAGAAAGCTGCACCTTTTTAAGTCCTCCACTCATACTGTAATAAATCCTGCCCTAACAGTGTCGGTCTGTGTTAAATAAATCTCTCACATATTCTCCATTGCTGTTACACTTGCTTAATATTGGCACAATTAGTGCCTTTGCTATTGTTAGTTATGATCAAGTAAGTAATTAAAATAAATTCCCTGTGGTTTATATTGAAATACTCTTGGTGGTTAATGTTACCCCTTATATTGAAATATTTAAATGGCATATTCATATAGTTCATATGCTTCTGTATTTCACCATACTAAGCATATTAGCGATAAATGCTGCTTTTTATTGTAAAACTAGGCAAACAAGCTTTTAGTAAACATTATGGTTTGTCTGACAGAAGTTCAGGCTTCCTGATTAACCTTAGCTCACTATTCCATTCAGTTGACTTAAATTTCATATACAGGTTAACTTATCTTTTTCTTAATTGTTAGGCCAGACGTTTTTTATTGCTTGTTTCGCGGATCCGGCGACGATCATATTTTAAGAATACAAAATATATATTTATTTTTTTATTTAGCTTTTTCCTCCCTCCGGTGGAGAGCCAACAGCATTGTTCTGTACATTACAATTTTTTCCAGATTTCTTTTTTTTTTTTTCCCCAAACTTTTATTTCTTCCTCCTTCCTTGTATTGATTCCACATATTCCTCGAGAAACTGAAAAGTGCTGAAAAATAAAGATTTGTTTTATTTTTTTTCCTCCCTCCTCAGTCGATTAAAAAAGTCTGGCCTTATCTGCTATATCAGAGATGTAAATAAGTACTGAAGCAGTACCTATGGATAGTAAAAAGCGTCAGCAGGAGACTTTTTTTATGTGCATTCTTGCTTTAGGCAGAGCCAGGGGTTTATAATCAGAGTTTTGATCTGGGATCTTGATTTGTTGTCTTCTTGCCTCTCAAGAGCGATCATTTAGGTTTGCTGGTTGCTGCGAGGGTTGGTTTGTTGATGTCTCATGTGACCCTTCTTAGCTGTTACCTTCTGATTTTCCCATCCCAGCCATGCTATTGTAGTTAACGCTGTTGGAGACTCATGTTTAATAAACTCTGTATTCTTAACACCACTAACTACACCTCAGTTGCTCTTTATATGGCTAAATTAACTAACTTATAGGATTTCACTCCAAATTCATTTACCAATTCCAGTCATTTACCAATTCCAGTTCCGCACTAAGACGTTGTTTCGCTCCGGCCCTACCCAAGCTGTTCTTCATCAGTTCCAGCCCTCACACTGTTATTCAGACCACATCAGAGGGCAATAACTACCCCTCCCATCTTCTAGTTGACTGGAATTGCCATGCCAAAAGATCTTTCCCGCTAAGGATATGAGATTCTTCCCGTGACACTGTGTGACTAAATAATGCCAATATGTGTATTCTCTATGTTATTTTATTAAATATTCATTTAAATACAATTTTCTTATAGTTCTATATTCTCTATTCATATATACATTTCACAAACATATCCAGAGCGAATTTTGATTGCTATGTTGAGGGTTAAAAACCTTGCCGGTAACGACAGACTTTCAATAATTAGTGATTAATAATTAAGTCTAAAATCATTTAACCTTGATTGATGAAACTGAACTGATCTGAGCTTGAAGTGAAGCTTCAAGAAGAACGTATGTGAGATTATAAGACTGGTCCAGCTACTTCACCATTAGACCAAGGTGTAGCTCTTAAAGGTGTCAGGGAAGCACAAAGCACTATACTTATAGACCCTGTGCTCCTAACCCATCACTAACTACATATTCTCTTTTCTCTCAGAGCTGATGTTCGGGTGCTGGTTCTGGCACCACGCACTTGGATGTTCTTCCAACTCGGCATCTGATTGTCTTCAACATCGGAGGCAGGTCTCACCAGAGGGCAGGAACTCCCTCCATCGGTTGGACATTAGGAGACGATGTGCCGCCAAGGACCTCCCACTAAGGACT
>JAVSBV010059566.1:0-10629 GCA_033117975.1 Parotocinclus spilosoma
CAGATTAAACTTTTGATCTGTCATGTATGTTCTATTACGAATAAAATATTGACATTTGCCATCTCCACATCATTGCATATAGTTTTTATTCACAATTTGTTTAGTTTCCCAACTTTTTTGGAATCCGCTTTGTATTTTGGTGAACTTGTGGACTTTTCTCAGTGCATGGGAACACTTGAGTGATGTATGTCGTGATGGAGTGATGTAGGTGGTGTATTGACATAACTGTATAGTAATTAGTCCAGACCCAGGTGCCCGTGTCGAGTTCCTCCTAAAATAGTCCTTAGAACAGTTTGGTGGGAAAGTGCCTATTGATACACTATAGCCATTTTTGGCATGTTGATGTAACCATGAATTGTATCATTTAGTTATAGTGACGAGAGAAACTTTCGAAGGGGTGGAAAAAAAGCACACGAGTTGCTGCTAGAAGGCTGCTTGCTGTTTTTAGAGAGCACTGTAATTTTAAAACTGTTAACCCTGTAGGACATGAAGCACATGTGTATGTGTATTTTCACTTTTAATTAAACACTTAGTCAATACCACTATGTCTGAACCTGTAATTTAAAGACAGAAATGCGTCAAACGTGAGCTCATTTAATAGTAGTGTCCAGAGTGTAATCTGTAATTCAACAAAGAAGCATGAACAACAGTTTCCTTTAACATTTAAAAGACTGTTGTACACAGTGCATTTGCTTGAACAAGTTTGAAATGCTGTGGTGTGGATTCTTACGCAAAGGCAAATACGGCTAAAATGAAAGTATTGAAGTGAAAATCCCCAAGCAGACGCATAATGTTAGCCATATTTTAGTGAGTGTAATGAACAATAATATTTTAGTGAATAGATGGGACTTGGTGTCCCGTCTGTATCATCTGGTAGAGAAGAAAACAAGATGTTGCAAAAGATGGGGAGCTGTAATTAACTGTGGATGAAAAAAAAAAAATACGATGGGGGCAGGCCCTATAGAAACTGTAATAATGCATTCCATGCAGGCTTGGTATTGAGTTGGTAGATTAAGGAGTCTCAGAAACTAAAGTTCACCCTCACTCTGCCTTGCAGACAACTTTAGATTTTTAGTGTGTAGGGCACCTGCGAGAGGGAACAGAGTGGTTGGCTGTACTTTAAATAAGTCCAAAATGCTGCTAGAATTTATAATAAAAAATGCACAACATAATCCACCTACATTTATGGTGATTAATTAAATTGATTTATTCCTCTCCTTTGCGTTACACATTGATGTTCAGCCTTTTATGGATGTAGCACTGATAATGGTTTGAGCTTAAAGCCATCCCTGTGAGTCATGGCTACAAATTATGGTTAGAGAAATGTCAGCGTGGGCACATGGAGACATTAAAGTTCTCATGCACTTATGATGTTTGAGCGTGTGTTGATGCTTAATCGTGTAGATAAAGGCTTTGGGCGCACGTTATTAAAGTTCAAACAGTAAAGTTCAAACTGTCAGTAGATTGAGTGGCAGACTTGCTATTGCCTGCATTACACATCCAAGGGGGAATAAAAAAATTATCCCTTGCCTTGCAGTAACAGAAAAAACTGTGTGGCGAAAAGAAATTGGTTGTTACCAATCAGCCATGCCTAAAATTTTGTGTAAACAACACGGGAAAGTTATAAAAGCTAAACATATGGGTAGACAAAGTAACACATCAAAGCATCAGGATAGAAAAATCAAAGCAATTTACCTTGAAAGCATGCATAACAAAACAGTAGTCAATATTTGTGATAACTGTAAGACATTAACTGAATTATACTTCTCACAGAAATTGGGGGATATTTAAAAGGAAATATCCCCAATAAAATATACCCTAATTTATTGTGTGAGCTGACCTTGTGTGCAGTGTAAATGGGATTTACATATGGAAATTGGCACTAACAACTAAACAGAAGCTGCAGCTCTGCAGTGGGCTAAAGAAAAGCAATCATGGAGTTTGGATGATTGCATGAAAGTGACATTCAGCGATGAATCACTACTCTGCATTGGCCAAGATGATGCTGAAACCTTTGTCTATATTCTTCATGCAGATCATATGTTTGTTTTAGAAGGACACCAGACAAAGTAATTTATTAATTTATTTCACAGGATTGCATGTGACAAAGAACCAGGGGAGATGGTACAAGTGGAATAAGAAAAACGGCATCTTGGCAGTGAGTCAAGGGGAGAAAAGAATCCTGCATTTTGCAACACAGGCACTATAGTTAAATAGCGCTCATTCCTTAGTTTCTGCTTCTCAATTTCTTGTTATTTTATGAAAACAGTATTATTTGTGATAAAATATGAATAAAGTCAACATCTGTTATCGGAAAGTGTGTTCCATAAAAGGTTCAGTAAGCAAACTGATTCCGTTTTATAGCCTTATTTTAAATGATTTATTATAGTTTATTCCCTGTCTGGTACCTCTATAGTTAGACTTGCACCACTCACATAGTGGCACATGGGCTAGGTTCCCTGGCCTACCTGTTATCTGCAGTCAGGAGCTTGAGCAGGACCCTCAACCATAATTTTGTTTGGATTGTTTCTTGGTTTAGTGGGATGTTGCTCTTTAAAGGAACAGTTCAATCCTATTCACATTACTGCTTATGGGGCATTTTGATTACGACCTCAATAAAATCAAATTGGGATGTACCAGAATTCTGTGCTTCCACTGTTTCATGTTGTAGATACAGACTTGAAGTACATGTTGTTCAGTAGGAAAGTGTATGGTATGAATACATCTCGAGTGGGTCTTCCTGTAAATTGTGACAGCTAGTTCCTGGACAGCAGGGCTCTCGTGTCCTAGGTCGGACTCACAGAACAAAAAAAACTCACCTGTTTCAACAGATTCCATTGCCCAAAGCCAGACTAGAAAGATGATTGGGCAAAGGATAGTTATTCTTTCCTGTATGTTAACAAACCCCTGAGATGGTCAGCAAAACTTTGTCTGACTTGCGGAGCTCATGGTGGGTTTGTGGGTGGTGAAAAAGCATCTGCATGAACATTGTTTTCTAAAGCACAGTAAGAAATACTCCATAAAATACACTGTTTTAACTTTCACTGGTATGTCATTTAGCAGTTAAAAAACTTGTCTGTACTATAATAAATTGTCTTCTGTTGGCTTGATGTTGCAATTACTTTGAACGCAGAGCTCGTCTGAACCAGTGGCTCAAGACACACATGCACAAGTCACCACCACTATTTTTCTAATTTGCCGCTTTGCAGCTTAACCAGATCTGATTTTGTTTCTTCCCAGTACCCTCTGTACACGCAGTATAAATTCCTGCATGATTGCACTTTCATTCTTTAAGCCTTGATCTGATAAGACAGCCATGCTTGCTAAGAGGCCCAGTGAACAAGGGATTGCAGTCCCTTAGGGTGCTAGACCACTGGATAAGAGAAAAAGATTGAGATTTCTGGAAAGGGGACAGGGTGTTATGACTGCAACCTCTCCTGATTTAAGGCGGCCACTACACTAAGTGCTAACCACAGTAAGGAATACACTCAAAACCTCAATGTTTTTTTAAATCTGCAAATATGGGAAATTTATGGGACAATTCATATGTGGTTGCTCAATTATATACCCAAAACCTCACATACTTTTAATTACTGGTATGCACTTTTTAATGACAACATTGTTCTGTGGAATAGGTTGTTGACCAACATGGAGGTTCACCAGACATTTCCATTATCACACTGACTATTTAGGTTACTGTAATGTAAATATAAAGGGTATTTTCACAAATACGATGCAAATGACTCAGAGATGCCGTCAAAAACACAACTGGAACACCACTATATAAACAACATTCCTAATGCCACTGACTTTTTAATTCAATTTACAAGAATTAAAGAAAATACTGTAATGTAGTGTTACAACCCTGTCTAGGGCAGTGCTGTAACACTCAAGAGAATATGATGTTATGGACCTTATACTTTTGTATAAAATAAGCTGAAAATGCGTTGATAGACAGTATTATGTGCAACACGGAATATCAGTTAGATGAACAGAAACTGCAATATGAACGACCATGTAGTTACAGGTGAGATAAATACAGATAGTGGGGACACAAAAAGGAGTACTACTTGAAATAGGACAGTAACAGCATATACAGCTTATTATAAATAAGTAGTGGAAACTCATACACACAAACACACAATGTGAACAAAAAAGAGACTGTAAACACATCAACTGAATGTGTTAAATGTCTAAATGTCACATGACCAGTAGGGTAGTTATATAAATATACACACACACACACACACACACACACACACCATGGATTCTGCTCTTAAGCTCCTGCCTCTGCTCGTGGATAAAGTGAGCTGCTGTTTATGGCTGCAATGTCTGCAAACGGACGTAAACCAGATTGTGTGCTAAATTGTGCATGGCAGTATAGTGGTGCAGAGGACTTGATTGTCTTACCTACTATCAATGTTCGCACTTGTGCATATTTACATCTCTTGGATTGTTCTTCACATACGGTCTTGTCCATCGCGTACATGTGCCTGAGCTCATACATTCACAGTTCTTTCTTTTAGCACTAAATGCAGTAATAAAAACAGTAAATAGCCATTACCATAAATAATCACTGAATAGAGCAGGTTCATGTAGAAGTAAGACAGCTATTTAGAATGCAGGCTACTTCCTTTATTTTACAGTTTTACAGCTCATTGGTCATAATACCCTGTCTTTTATAGCAGGATTTCAGATGACAGGGTTCGAGTCCGCAACGTGATGGGTCTGTTTGCTACACAGATCATTTACAGTCTGATTTATTTAGCATATTTAGTAACATTGGTTACGGTGTACAAGAAGGAATGTGACAACTTGTATAGTAATACCTAAATGGAAACCTATTTGATACCTATTTGGTGAAATGTTGAGTATCGCCAAGTCAATATGATCTGGGTTAGTGCTGGGCAGTATACCAGTTTTAATCTCCTATACGGTATGAACTCTCATATAGTGTCATCCTGTGCTGTAGCTGAAATTAGAACTTTAAAATGATAGGCAGCAAATTGATATTACAAAAATATAATATTGTTAGTCACTAAAACCTTTGTGTAACGCTGCCTAGAGGCCTTTCTAAATTGCAAAAGTACAAAGTACAGCTTACTAGATAGGCAGGTAACAAAAAGTCTGTTAACAGCTGGGAGAGGCTGACATAGTCACTAAGGTAGGCTAAAGAAAAGAAGAACTGACATGCAAATGAAGAGCTTGTGCCCAAGAAAGGAGCTGTGTCTGCAGTTTGGATATTTGTTTTTGTTAAAAAAAAGTTTTAAGTAGACATGGGCTGTATATTGCAAAGTTTCTTGAGCTGCTATTGGTAACACTAGAATTCACTCCATCATCTCGGGTGAAAACAGGGTTTAGAATGTCGAGAGTGTATGATATTATGGTCGGTTCATTCAGTGTCATTAACCAGTAGGCCCAGTGAAACAGTAAAGCCAAAGGCTCAGGTATCGCTTGAAGATGCATTTTTCTTGAGACACTGCATATGACAGGAAAAGCAAATAGTTGAGCCACAATACACACAGCACAAAAGCAAACGCAAAAAACAAGACAACCAAGTCAAGATATGTATTACCAAGGTTAAAATACAGTACTACTATTTTAGTCCCTTCATATATTGTATGAATTTATGGGGAGGAGTAAACACTATATTACTATATTATATTACTATATATACTATATTACGTACTCCTGATGGAAAATTAAGATACAAATGGACTAAAAATACTGTATATTGATTGTTTGTTCTGATACCTGTTCTGAGAATAAAAACAAAATGTTAATCCATTTTTATTTCAAACCCCTTTACCCTTTAAGTCCTCACTTCCACTTCCCCTTTTTCTGTCCGCCCACTCTCTCTCATAAATAATTTCCCTCCTCTATCTTCCACCTTCATCCACATGTCTAATCTCTTCAGCTTTTTTACATTCTCCCTATTTAGCTTCTGCCATTTTTTATGCTGTTTTCATTTTCCCAGTCACTCTTCTTTCCACTCAATCAAATTTTCACTTTGCTACATTTAATTCTGGGGTTGCTACATTCCATAAGAAACAAAATGCCACAGTCAATGGAAACAGATCCCAAATAAAGCCAAGTCACCGTTCTCTGCGCACATGCGCAGACTGAGAAAACCAATTGAAATTGAGTAACTGGTATACATGCTATGGGAATTCCAGTTACTGGAGTAATATCCAGCTCTCCATGTGATTTTTTTTTTTTTTAGGTGATTTCTAGATCAGAATATGCTATATACATGACCACCTGAATAATCGGATAACTGAACACAAAACTGAAAACAGAAATCCGACTTTGCTTGGATTATAAAGTGCATATCATCGCATTCAGAATACTTCTGCTGTTCAAGTGGTATAGCTTAACTCTGAAAAACTCAGGTAAGCTGTAAGTGGCTTTAAAGAAAGCGTCTACCAAATGCGTAAATACACAAGTGTAAAGGGCTGCAAACTAAATCGTATATTATAAAGTGAATTGTATGCTTCCTCGGTTAAACAGGAAGAAATACACAGTGCTGTAGTTATATGTCCACCCCCTAAATGTAACCTTTTTCTGCATGTGTTTAGTGGTCATTTTTGAGGTAACTTTGGAAACGCATGGCTGGTGTGAAGGGAACCTTTCAGGCATGATGGTTTCAGGTCTTTTATAAGCAACAAATCCACAGCAGAATTCCCATTGTATGGGGTCCATTACGAGTGGGACTATTTGAACAGAAATATACCTGTCATGATATAGCCTGGACGTAGGCTAGTTGCTATGATGTGTGGTTGAGTGAAGATGTGGATATTATAACAATAGCTTTGCCGTCCCATGTTTGCTTCTTTATATTTAGCTCTTAAAATGTATTATGTCAAAGTGGTCATTAAACAAGTAGTCTTATTTTGATTCAGAGATTTGTATGTAATTTCTGTTTATTGGAATTCTTCATAGCCTTTTAAAGCCAACAAAGTCATCGGGTAAAAGAAAATAATAGGCAAGGCTAAGCCAAGCTTTGTATTTAAAAACATTATTCTGAAATGTCATGATTCAAATCTGCACTTGTTTGGTGCAGCAGAAATATACTAGCACGTGACCATGGCTGACCTGGGTTCAAGTCCCAGCGGTGCCTTCCATCTGGGTCAGCTGTCACACATGTATAATTAGTCATGTCTGTGAGTGGGAATGCTGGGCACTGCAACAGAACCCTGAATGATGTGTTGGCCTGTGAATTACAGGGTAGCCCTCACACCCTCCAACCAGGATAAAAAAATGAATAAATGCTCTCAATGTGGGGCTGTATTTACCAATGTTTTTTTGAAGACCTGATCATGTGTGCCTTTATAATATTAGATTGCATACTTCAGATTCAGACTTTCAGCTGTCTCTACTGGATGTGATTATTGGATTTTACTTTATACTTTAAAAAATTGTAACTTCTTCATACTGGGTGGGGGCTGGCTCGGTGGATATCACTGCATCTCTCAGCAAGAAGGTCCTGAGTGCATTAAAACATCTGAAACTAGTCTGTTTGTAACCATTATTGCATTCTCAACACTGTGATAATTATTACTATTATATATAAAATGTATTACATGTGTTTTGTTGAAGTTGGTGTTTACCTCCAATTCAAATTGTTTATAGTTCGTTTAATAGATAAGCTATGTTCTCTGTGAAACTGAAGCAAGCAAAAAAAACAAAAAGAATATTAGTTGTGGTTAACACAATAATATTGAGCTATTAAATGTTTGAATTATTTGTAGTTACAACAGTAGTTACAATATATACTTTTAGGCTGTTACCTGTTACTGCTTGTTTTTGGAAATGTATACATGTCAATTGTAATGTAAAGCTTCTGCAAGACATCTGCTGTCTTTGTCTGTGTAAAAAAAGATGAAGACCATGAAGGTCTCTGTCAGCCAGTTGCTGTTGGGGTTGGTAAACCAAATTACGCTAAACAGAAGTGGCTTGTCCACTTTGCCAGGAAAGTTCACAGAGGCCTTTGTGCAGTAGGATATAGACCTACAATCAGCCCACTCTCTGTGCCTCCCTATCCATCCATCTCTCTGTTCCTCTCTCACACGTGTGTTTCAGAAGGCCATCAATAAGCATCAGCACACCAGATATTACAAAAATTACAAGATTTTATCAAATGAAATATCCCCAAATTTTTGCAATCAGTGTATAAACTTTCAGTACAAATTAAACACAGCAGCTATGGCTGCTAAGGATCCTCTTCCCAATCCACTCATTGACTCATTTAAGCAGGCTGTATGACTTGTTAATTAGAGCAGGCAGTGTGGTTGATTCTGTTTTCCCCCTCACCTGAGCTCAATTTTCCACCTCTATATCACCTGCTCTCGAAAGACACAGATAAGCAATAAAACAATAAAATGCTTTAGTTTTAATTAAGGCATTGTCCTGCATAGACAAAACACACTAATCACATCCAATGTAAGCATGTTTTGTTTTCCAGAGAATAGGGAAATAATTAATAAATGAGTCAATTGTTTCCACGTTGTTCCCTTGAGATCAATTATTGGGTCTCTGGTTTAACCACTGTTGAGCATTAACATTGTTTCTTAAGCCTCTAGAGTGGTGTTATTGGACTGTAAGGGATACTCCTACTTTTCTCATGGGTGGCTGTTATGGGAGGTAAATATTTGTGATTATGTTTAATGGCCACAGTTGTGGATCTTTGTTCCTTTTGTTGTGGTACAGGTTCATCCAAGTTAGCTACTGGGACTATGGTAGATTTACCATATCATGAACACAAGTTGCGCTCTTGTAAGGTGGGGTTCAAATCCCACCCCTACCAAGCTGCCACTCTTGAGTCCTTGAGTAAACCCATTGACCCACAATTGGGTCAATTATACTTGGCTTGAATATGAACTTGTGCTAAATTACATAAATGCAAAAAATGGGACCCCAGGTGTGGGCAGACTAAACCATGCTCAGGCCCGCTTGAAGAGGTGGCCTTAGGGGTTTACACAATATAAAAATCTTGCTGTTTCAACCACGCCCGAAACTTCACCATCTAATCACCCCAAATATGTTTTGTTGTGATGCCCAGTCTGCATTGGTGGGCTTCTGTTGTAGCCTGGAGAATGGTTGCTGGAAATATTTTAAAATACTTAAATTATGCAACTACTAAAACTGCTGTAACTATACTTCTCCCCCATTTTTTTTGAGGAGTATAGTATAGACAGCCTTCAGTTTCTTTAGAAAGGAACCACCATAAATGTCAACATATTTAAAAAAACTAAAATTTGCACATTACCTGTGGTGATGGTGAAGTCTGGATGGTCCTAAATATTTTTGTGGTAATTAGTCTTCTGCTTCTGAGCCCAGAAAAGCAGACGTTGCTTCTGGACATTTGTTTTCAGGGGTTTCTTTTCTGCACAATAAAGTTTTAAGTTTTGTACATTTGTACTGTACTGTAGTGCTTGACCAAATTTACTATAGTAATCCCTTGCCCATGTAGTTATACAAGCTATGTTTTATGATGGTTCTTGATGCAGTGCTGTCTGAGGGATTGGTGATTACGGCTCTTCAGTTTATGCATGCACCCTAGCAGTTCACACACCGAAATTCCTTGAATTGTTTCATGATATTATGCCCTATAGAGGGAGGAATATTTAGATCCATTCCAATCTTTTTTTTTGTTTTAATCAATTCAGTAATTTTCGAGCGCATAAGTAAGTAGTAATCCGAAGAGTAATCCGAAGTTCAATTGCTGTCATTGAGCACCTTTAAAGGAATGAGAGTTGTAAAAATGATTGCTGTCGTTATTACTTATCCTCATGTAAAGTAGGAAAATCATCTGCAAATTGGAGAAATTTAACACATGAGGCACATGGTACAAACTCGTGTGTCTGAAGGGACTAAATTGCTCCAAATATGGGATTTTTATCTGTTATGGCTGAATATGTGAATGACACAAACACTGGGCATTAACAGTAAAGTTATCCTAGTAAGTGCCTGGGCTATAAGTGTGAATTGAGGAGGTGTAATGTTCTGCTACCAGCCTGCAATTATTTCCACCGTGGTGGTAATAGCCATATACCTGGCTTTCCACTTAACCGTTACACTAACATTTGCACATTTTAAATTAAGATGAGATTGAAGATTGGATTACTTTCTGTAATTTAAGAGTGCTGTTTTGGTAAGCTTTTCACACCTCTGAATTACAATATTGTAATAGGTGTCATGAAAATGTGTATATATTTTTAATCTATCACAATCTAACAAGCTGGCTGACACTTCAAATGTTCATTCTGTTTCCTTAACCATTTGTCATGCTTTTGCTTGGCCTCTTTCTGTTATTTTGGTAAACATAGATGCAACACGTCTGTTTCCCATGAGGTCATGTGTACTTTGGACCCCCTTCCCCCCTCCCTCCACTGTGTGCAGTGCATCCGGAAAGTATTCACAGCGCTTCACTTTTTCCACATTTTGCTACATTACAGCCTTATTCCAAATGGTATTAAATTAATCTCTTCCCTCAAATTCTACACAAAATACCCCATTATGACCACGTGAAAAAAGTTTTCTTGAGAGTTTAGAAAATTTATTAAAATAAAAAAACAAAGAAATCATATTTACATAAGTATTCACAGCCTTTGCTTAATACTTTGTAGA
>JAVSBV010059577.1:0-10629 GCA_033117975.1 Parotocinclus spilosoma
AACACACAAAGAGAGAGAGAGAGAGAGAGAGAGAGAGAGAGAGAGAGAGAGAGAGAGAGAGAGAGAGAGAGATAGAATACATGCATATCATATTTGTAGAAATGTAAATTACTGCATAGATTAATATTATCCATAAAAAATATGTAACAATGTAACTGTTTCATGACACAAGCTTAGAAAAATCAGGGTCTCCAGAGGAACAAAACTGTAGGTTTCCAACGCCAAAGGATATTTAAATATCCAGCAGGATGGATGGCCAAAAATGTTCAGTACAACTCTGTTCAGACATGTACAGTCCCCTTAATAACAGGCCTGGTATAGATAAGTAAGAAATCAACTTCTTATAAATGTTTGTGAATTTCTCACTTAGAAAAGCCAACAGTCCGTTTAGTAAGAGAAAAACCACAAGTGCCATAATTATTGGCACTGGCACCCATGAATTTAATGTTTTGTACAACCTCCATGCCAATGTAACAGCAACCAGTCTCCGCCTATAACATCAAAAAAGGTTGGAAAATACAGAGCAGGGAATTTGAGACCATTCATTTTTACAAAATCTCTCCAGATTATGCAGGGTTCCATGTCCTCTCTTATTTATCTCCTTTTTCACTCCAGCAGTTTTCTATGGGGTTTAGATCAGGGGATTGAAACAGCCACAGCACAAGACTTATGATTTACGTCAGTTAAAGTTAGGCTTCTTTTTAAATTTCCACTGATGGGTTAAATTACATAACCAAATAGTTAATTTCGTATAACCTGTTTACTCATATTCAACAGGCCAATAATTGAGGAAGGGACCATTTTGCTGAGCCTAAATCAATTTTAGACATATTGCATATAGGCAGGACTGGCATCCCCCTTGTTTCCACGTAATCCCATTCCATGTGTTTGTGTAGCTTTTAAATGGGATATAGTAGAAATGCTTGTAAATTGAGATTTTCTTTGCAGTTCAGAGTGCATATACACAGTTCTTCACCTGTAAACATAGCAACTGTTCAAAGAATACCCATCATGCTCACCTTCATGCTGATGGCCACAAGGGTCTTAGGGTTTTCAGTGTTGTACAGTATCTGCATGCGAAGGTGAAATGGCAAGTCAACGGAAGAAAAGCTCTTCCCGAAGTCTGTGGACAGAAAGATTCTGGAACCACTGCCTCCAGACACATCTCCTGTTAGGATCACCTGGAAATAAAGTGCAAGAAATTTCAAATCTGTAACACAGGCCTTCAGCATCTGCATCAGCATCACATGTTATCAGAAAGGTTAAAATTTCTTCTAGCGTCTTTAACCTTTAACAAGCAAAACAGTTGAACCTGTACGCATGACTAGTGTCTAGTGCCAAAATAATAAATATTTGATGAAGAGCTGGTGTTACTTAATCTTTAATAGTCAAGATCAGTTACTGAATTCTCTATATAGGTAGAATGACTTCATACCTTGCCAGAGTTTTCAGGGCCAATGGCAATCCCAAACTCAGTTCTGATAAAAGTGTTGTTGATAAGCTCGGTGACATCCTCGAATGATTTCCCATAGTCCTCACTGATGCAAAAAATAAAATGGAAATATAAGTTTAAAAAAACAGAAACATGTTGTAGAAAGTTACAAGTAATAGGTATGGAAACAGAAGTCTATTCATATACACTCACCTCCTATAAAGTTTGGATTGGCCAAATTTCAAGAAGAAGAAAGGCACGTGAAATGTAGTTAGGGCTAGCAAAACCTGGGAAGGGGAAATGAAGCACACCATGACAACCTTAAATGCATTAGCAACAACAATAAAAACTATGCAAGCCTCCAGATGACTTTTAAGATAAAGTCTTAAGATATTTGTAGAAAAATGTCACTCAGCACAGAGCAACTTCAACAGATGTAATTCACAATGACCGTTTAGTACATTTGATTGGGTGCAATTATTTTTTAACTGCAGAACTGTGTGAACATAGGTCTGGGCACCTAATAACATGATTAATGCAAATTCACATTGTGCAAGGAGGGTCTAGAATGTTGCATTCTCTAAGTGAAACTGACAGCAAACTGAGTAGTGCTGGGCAGTATCCCAGATCATCTGATAGCCTTTTAATGCACACTGACATTGTATTGTCTTGTTGAACAAACTAAACCCTATAGTAATCAACGTGTTCATTATATAAATGTGTTTGTTTATTTGATTCATTTAACGTCACTATAAGCATCAATAGTCATTTCAGAGAAAGACACAAGGTCACACCCAGAGTACGTATATAAATACACAGGAATAGGTCATTTAGCTTGATCAATTAACCTAATGTATATCTTTGGACTGTGAGAGGAAACTGGAGTACTAAGAGTAAACCCACAAAAGCAGGTTAGGAGGACATGCAGACTCCACACAGAAAGGATTCATAATGCTCCACCAACCACCACCACCACCGTGTTGTTGTTCAGACAAAGATGGGACCTTAACTACACCATTTCACTTGTACTCAATAAACTTATCCTCTTACTCAAATTGTTTAATCATTTACATATATCATCAGTATATTTACAGACGTAGTTATTTGTTCACCAAAGATGGATGGCACACCAATCCATCACACATTGTAAGTGCGTGCTTCCTCCTAGTCAGGGTTTAGTGCACCCAAAAACTACACTGGAAATTCCTGGAAACACTGGTACCGTGCCAATCAAGTCCAAAACATTATATACTTTACTCATTTACTCACACCCATAAACAATTTAGTGTTTTAGAAAGAGCCAGCCACCCATACAAAGAGCAAGTTACAACTTAAGGAACTTGCTTAATGGCCCAATTATGAAAGCTTGGCAAACTTTATACAGTATTTATATTGCACAGCCTTAGTGACTGAACTTTATTGTTGTGTGTGTGTGCGCGTGTGTGTGCGCGCGCGTGTATCTGTATTTGGTATTTGCAAACGTTTGTAAGCATTTTGCTTATAATAAAAGAACACACTTTTGTTTGTTTGTTTTTTTAATTACAAAAGTCCTACAAGTAAATAAACAGAACCCAGCGAACCCATATGAGACAAATATATGATAAATAGTAAATATTACATATCTGTGAGTGTCAAGTATATGAATATTTGCTTTTAATATGTGGTGTAACCCCATATGCAGCAATAACTCTAACTTAATTTATCCAACTGTTAATTAGTCCTGTATATCAGATTGTATATCACATTTTAGCCAATTCCTTCATACATCATTTCAACTATGGGACGCTGGTGGATTTCTTCACATTTGCTTGTTCCACAACATTTTTACTAGATTAAGGTAGGAACTAAGGTAGGGCTGGGCAGTTCAAAACATTAACCATTCCTTTAATGATTTTCGTACTTATGTGCTCAGGGTTATCGTATTGCTTCATGACCCACGTTCATATGCTATTCATTGTCCACTCAATGTTGACAAGTCTTACTACTATGCCTAAGCATATCATTGTCGCTCTGTGTTCTCCTAATGGTGGACTCAAACATTAAAAAATGTGTTAGAGGTTTTTAGTTGCTTGGAAGTTACCCTGTGTAAATTTTTTGACCATGTGGTTTATTACATCCCTTGCTGAGAACCCAGAGAACCCACTTACACCCAGTTGTCATCCCATTGATTGAAAATATCTGACAATCTTTTTTACCTTCAAATTAACTGCTCCTTCTGGAAGGTTCCTTTTAGAACTTGCTAACTACTTATTTTATGTTGTTTTAGGTCATATTTACACAGACATTTTTAACCTAAACTTTGAAGCATCCACACACAGAGAAGTAGTTTCACATTCAACAGTAGTAAGAATAATGAAATGAATAGTATAAAACATATTTTATTTAATACAGGATTATGTATTTAATGACATATTCATTTAGTCATTCCAAAAATGTTTGATGTAAACAAATGCAAAATGATCTTATTCTATAACCATCATGTCATTTTAAACCCATGTATATCAAGAAATAACAAAAAATAAAATGTACACTCACCCCTGTGCCATCACCAATCCAGGCCAAAAACACTGATCCACTTAGATCATTAAATGTGTGCTGCAAGTGGAAAACAAATATTTAAAATACTTTATACCATGTAGTTTGTCAGACGCACCTGCAGTATTCAGAATGACTTGCTCTTACTGTGTAAAAGAGAGTCTTGCAATGAGATACAATTCTCAAACAAACTTACAATTAACTATTCAAATATAGTAATTGTGAAGCCTTTTTAAGAGCCTTGCTCTAGGGCCCAACAGTGGCATCTTGGTGCTCAAACTGTGGACTTTCTGTCACTTAAGGACCTTCTGAAGTTCCTTAAGTGCTGTGCTTCCACAATTCCTTGTTTCAAAATCTAAAACATTGCAAATTACAACACAAACTACACCAGAAACAAAGCTAGACAATGCATTTTTTAAATATATTTTAAAAAAAACCTTGTCATATAAATTTGAGTTTTATCAGTGAATTAACACCTACAATTATCAACCACATGATTAGGAGCGCCTATACCTACTCAATCAAGTAATTATCCAAAAGCTCAATTAAGCAGCTTAAAACGAAGCAGATGTATGTCAGGAGTTATAGTTAACAGTAGTTCATACTACAGCATAACAATTTTCAATACCACCAAAAATTGTGATATTGGCCTTGCCATTGTTGTTGATGGTAGTGATTTAAGTATTTGAAAATAGCTAAACTCTTTTATATGCACTCACAAATTTCTCAATACTTTCCACAGTGAATTCTTACTAAAGGTTCAGAAATTGTTGTGAACTGCACAAGGATATAGACCCACTAGGCCTCGTCTTAGTTCGAGCTGGCTTTGGAAATAGAATTGAATGGGGAATGTTTTCTGGCACACACTGGGCGAATAATAGTAATTGAAAATTTGAGATGTCTCAATTTTTGTGAGCAGTAAAGTTTCCAGTTGACTAACTAACATTTTATGTTGTGAACATAGGTCTTAGGACAATAATCAAAATGAAAAGTAAATAAACTTTAAATAAGCACAAATATTATTCAAATTATTGTTATTTTGTTTTCTTCGGCATGGCACACCTTGGAATTTGTTGGAATTTGTGTGGAATTTGTTGGAATTTGTCCAAAAACGTTGGAATTTGTGTTGTTATTATTATCATCATTACTATTTTATTTCATATAAAGGATTGTCAGCCTTATTTACCTGTTGGAATTTGTGTGCTGTTATTATTATCATCATTACTATTTTATTTCATATAAAGAATTGCATTTAATAAAGCACTATACAAACATTAACCAATTAACTATGAACCCCATGTGGAAAATACTGTATATGCAAAGAAAGCTGGGATATATGCAAACAACATAGACTCTGGTATATGACGTATCCTGTAGACAGTAAAATGGACTGGACTGCTCAACTGAATTATAGTAATACACCAGAATGAAAATATACTGATTTCATTTCAAATTAACTTAGAAAATTACTAGAAGTGTTACTTAAAATCTGCAATTATAGGGTTCAAGTCCCACTCTGCCAAGCTGCCACGGTTGGGTCCTTGAGCAAGGCCTTTAGCATACAGTTGCTTAGATAAGGGTGTCTGCTAAAATATTAAATGTAGATAATTCTTCAGACAATAATCCTTTTGCCAAAATTATATTATAGACATGACAGACCATTTAGAATAACATAGGATACTGGCTCAAAAAATTTTGTCTATTGCATTAACTTGCTTGGAAATAATTTGCACAGTTACTGTAAAACTGTCTGAACTAACTGATGATCAGCTTAACCTAATACACTATTCACAAAAATTTGGGAATATTTTTAAGTGAATACACAGACGATCACATAAGAACTGTTGGATAATCTAATCTACTGTAATTCACCCAGCCCAGACATTGTGTATACTGATCTCAGGAGATAATGTTTTTAATTCCACCAAGGTTGCCCCTGTAGAGTCAGACGCTGTCAGCTATCTGCTCTCAGGCAAAGGAACAGAAAGAGAAACCAGTTGTGCATGACCTGACAAACAGACTGATGGTATATTTATGACTGATAAGTTTGACTTGGATAGAAAAGCAGGTTAGAAAGTTGTAGTACCGGTTGGTCAAGACACTGTTGGGTGGAATGCAAAACTGTCCTTTAGGTGCAACTCATTTCCTTATTTAAAAGAGCACCTTCATTAACATGTTTTCTGCAATTTTAAAGCTGTCATGAATTCTGACATGCATTTTTAAAAAACGGAAGACAGCAGTAGCAGAAAAGCCAGTGTGGTTAAAGTGGCAGTTGTTTAAATGGTGACCTCACTAGTTCTTACCTTAAGTCTGGGAACGATTCAGAGAAGACAGGTCAGGTATTTACAATTAGTTTCACTAGAGTAAATAAAGTGAAACTGGATGTAAGAAAGTTTTAAAACAAGCTCACGACCAAGATATTAACCACTGTGTTATTGCTGAAAATCTGCAATAACTGAACTACATCCATAACAACAATTGTTTACTTCTGCTATTAATTAGGGCAGCAAAATGCTAAGATCTCAAGTTAATGAACTCTCTGATGGGATATTTTATTATCTAGGTAGGATCATTTTTATTTTGCTTTTATGTTTCAGCTGAGTATTTGTCATCATACCCTGGCAGAATTGTTACTTATGCATGTGTGCATCTAGTGTATAAATTTAGGTTCATATGTGTTTTCTTCATATCAATCCCAATTGAAAACCTTTATGTAATACATGTCTGCCTATACACAATTACTTTACAATGAACAGATCTTTCATTGTCTGAGGTAAAATGATAGGTGTTTGCATCATGTTTCAATTTTGAATAAAAATGCACCGCAGACTGGCCTATTGTATATAAAAGGTTTTCCTTTAGGTCATGCAATTAAACCAACCCTGAACGCAATTATCGTGCCAAAAATGACACAGTAAAACTAAACTTACGTGCCATTTGATTTTTACTTACATCTTCGCATGCATCTTTACACTTTTCACAGTTCACAGAATAGATTTTTGTGGCATTAGGTTTTCACAGCTATGTGTGACTTAGTCTAGTCTGTTTCACACTGAAATTGCACTCGACATTTTACAGCTTATTAATTTTTTTATAATACATGAAAGAAAAGACAATGCACTTTCGTTTGGTTTCTGAACTAGCTTTATAGTTAAATAATAGTAAAACAATCCTATTCATCGCTGTAACCATTTGGTGCGACATCCGTCTGCTCAAGGGAGCCTGACTGCAATTTGTCCAAACCGAATGTTAAATGGCAAGTGGATTAGAAGTAAGTGTAGTAAAACAGTTTAGACTTACATCGTGCGTGTTGTCCTTTAATTTGGTCTCGTATCCTTGTAGCGCATTACAGCCGTTTTCTCCAGAAATGCTTCTTTTTTTAATATGATGATTAACTGATCTGACGGGACTTTCTGCCTTCATGTGAACCGATTGCGCACTGCGCGACACTCTTGCCCCATGAAAATCCAAACTGAACACCACTGGAAGGACCAGAACAACCATAAAGTGCCACCAGCGTCTCATCTTCAACATTTCATGCGAAATACCTGTTTATTTCCTCGTTTATTAACTGATGCAATCACCGCGAATCGCGACTCTCCGGTGCGGCGGCCGGCGACATAAACAAAAAAAAGCAAAGTGACACTACACTGTGCTTCCTTCGCGCATCACCCTCTCAACGCACTTCCCACATTAAACTGTCCTATTTAACACAGATAAAACCTATTTTCATTATTACATTAAATGAACAAAACAAGTAAATAATTCGTCATTTAAATCCGTTCTGCAATTCAAAAACTTCAATTCGGACCCCCAGCAGGGCAAAGAAAAGGTAGGATGAAAGTAGATATGCACCTTGCAAGACCGAGCTCTGATTGGCTAGTTTAGCAAGACGCGTTTTCCTGATTGGTGCAATCAGAGGGTTAGCTAATCTCAGAGTTCAGGGTTAGTCTGAGCGTGATGTTTGGTTGACCGCTTTCGACAGTATTGCTAAATCCGAAATGGTGCCCTACTCCCTATAGACTGCCAATTCCAAAAATACTCTGTAAAACGTACTATGGCTTCCCAGTATGATATGTGTAACTTAGACATTACGATTCACATACTGATTTTACATAAGTGTTAAATAATTAAACAGGGTTTCAGGCATGACATGACATGACATGACCTGATTTTCCATTCATAGTCCACTATGTAGGGGATAAGGTGTGGTTTAGGCGTGTCCCACATTTTAATAACACATACAGATGGGACCATTGCTGTCCAGGGACAGGCAGAAAGAACAGGGTGACATTTCCTCCTGATGTCACACACAGCACATTGGTGTATGCACATTAAAATGCCCACCTTCACTATCGACTTCTGAACTATTTACTGTGAAATGACTTTTTTGCAGGGCCACAGAAAACAATAAGCAAAATAAAATACATAATGCAACTAATGCATAGCTTGGTGTGGGCTAAAGAGGATTTGAGGCTATTAAAGTCCATAGTGACCTTAGCTCCTTTGCTTGTGGTTAATGCCATATTATTGAAAATCATATTTTCTGTTACGGTACTGATGGCTTAAAGGTTATGAGTTTGAGCACCAACATGTTCAAGTGTTCAATGCATCAGAGTTCACATTTGTTTGCCCCATTCTTTATAATCATCAAGCTACTACTGTATCACATTCAAAATAAATTTTTATTTAAATGTAAATGTGAAGGCTTAGCTTCACTGTGGCTATTCTCCTTTAACATTTACTTTGAAATTCTTGACTGTGATTGCTTATTAGTTAAGGCTCTGTACTACTAATCATGACGTTGTCTGCACAGCTCCACTAACCTGCCCCTGTTAGGCCCTTAAACAACCTTAACCTTTAAATGCTCGATTTAGAGAATTCTCAGTGTATAAGTGCATTTGCTAACTGATGTACATGTTAAAACGTAAAAAGTACAATGTTGCTTAAACCCTATATACCACAGAACATAAAGTATGAACATGTAAAACTAAAAGCCCACACTTGGACACTTTCAGAGGTGAAAAAATGTTGGACATTGTCAAAGTTTTGAAAGAAATTACGGTAATATTGTTTTTCATCAGAGAATCAATCAGGGCTAACCAGACCAGATGTTACTAAACTGTGTTTCAATCAAGGGCAAACTTAAGAATCAATGTCTGTGATCACCGAAGCATTCAGCCAGGGTCAAAGTCCGCCTTGAAAATAATATTCTAATTCTCTCTCGTTATATTTAAGTTTGTTCCCTGCAAAGGCTGTGTTAATTTCTCTTAGTGTAGAAAGGCAATTGTGCATAAGACTAACACTAGAACTGGTAATAAATAAAGTTAATGTGGCAGAGAATATTCCAACTTCTAACTGATCTATTAATGCTCTGTATTAATTAACTTATATATATTATATATATATATATATATATATATTAACTTATATATATATTCTGTAATCATTACATTCATAGTGAAAATCAAACAGATAATTAGCAACATGAACCTTACCATAGACCGTTTTTTTTGTTCTAGATTCCACTGCCGATTAGATTATAAGTGAGTGTGCATGTGATTTGCTGGCAGGCTCAAATGTATTTGGGGTATCCCATGACTATTAATCATGTGGTAGCTACAGAATAAGGCTCAGTGTGTGATACCCACCACAAAGCATGTGCTCCAAATCTTGAATCAACCAAGCTACATTAATCTGAACTTAGCTGTGCAATGGGAATTCAATTGCATATGTTTGTTTGACACTCACAGCAAACAAAGTGCATGTAAAGCCAGCAGTGAAACAATTATTATGCTGGATATTGTTTTTTTATGTTTTAGCCCTGCTTTTCCTGAATATGGTTGCAGAGGATCCCGCATCTATCCCTAGAGAATACAGGGCAGTAGTAAGTGTGACATTGGCAAGATGATGATCCATTGCAAGGCTCGCCACTGCAGCACCAACAAAGGCAGACCCGACTACCCTTTCTCTAACAAAGCCAATCGTGTCTTGTGATGCACCAGCCCGTCCAGATGGTACTGCTATAACCTGGGATGGTTGCTAAAGTTTTAGATCTGTCTGCTACCCAAGCATAAATATCCAGCATTACTGTTTCAGATTTAAGGTACTACAATCTCCCTTTGTCACTTGGTTAGTGTGCTTGTTTGCATATGTAAATTTAACCAGGCTAAACATGTGTATTATTGGACCTTAAGGCCTACTGATGTTCCAACCCAGTATATTGAGTACTGTTCTAGAAAACGGGGTAAATAAAACAGGATAATGCTAACTGCTGTTTATATTTTATAGTCAATGCGTTCATGGCAACAGGACGTCCTGGTTTTTGACACCTGAATCAGGAGTTTTTGACTGAGACCTCTGGTGGACAGTATGGCTACTGCAGTGTCAGCATTTTCAAATATTTTATTTAGACAAATACGACATTTTATACAATCAACTACCCCTCAGGCCAAGGTAAGTCCTAAAGCTGTTACTTAAGTCCTGAATGTGGTCCTGGTGGCTGGTGGGGTGTTGCCACCACTAATGTTTTGATCTGTTTGGGGATTTTATTCTTTATTATTATTAATGAACTGATTTTAGAGTGGTCGCCGGTTCAATCCCAGCGTGGAGTGAATTGGGACCTTTCTGTGTGGAGTCTGCATGTCCTCCCCGTGCCTGCG
>JAVSBV010059588.1:0-10628 GCA_033117975.1 Parotocinclus spilosoma
AGATTTAAGGGAAAACACAAAATTGTCTAGGTGACCCCAAACTTTTGAACGGTAGTGTATATATATATATATATATTCATGACGTGTGGGACACAAACAGTGGGTCTGTCCCAAATCACACCCCCTATTCTCTGTGCTTGTTCACTATGGAGTTCATATAAACGTCCTTACGGTGGTTGTGTCCCAAACCACACAGCCTGTGTTTAAATCCTTTGATCTGTGACTGTGGGGCTGTAGGTCGAACCAGTGCCGCGTGTTTCGGACGGTGCGTTCGGCGAACGAGGCCATCGTGCGATCGGCGCCCCCTATCCCCGGATCGGGAAACTGCGGCCTGGTGATGACATCACAGCCATTCCGTTCGCAATCGGAAGACCCGGAGGAGGAGGACCCGGATCGGTGAGTCTATACACTCCTCGGCGTCCGATTGGTCCAGAGACCTGATCGGCACAACGGAATCGTTTTCGGGGTTGTAATCCCGCTGTCCGTTCCCCCCTCCCCCCGCAGCGCCCCGGGAAGACGCGTGGGCCCTCCCGGAGCGGGCGAGGTCGTCTCGGCGCTGCGCCGCCTCACCCTGAGGAGGCAGAACGTCCTGAGCGAAAGGCAGTACTTTCAGACCGAGCGGAACAAGAAGCTGCAGGAGCTCGCAGAGGGGGCGGAGTCAGACGGATGTGGGAGTGGCTGCAGCTCACCTGTGGGAAGCGGACGCTCCTCCTTCACCAACCTGTCCGAGCTGTCCGGCTCGTCCGCCTGCTTCAGGACGTTCCTCCCTGAAAAACTGCAGATCGTCAAACCCATGGAAGGTCAGCTCGCCCTGGGCCTGTCCCAAACCACCTTCTATCCACTATATAGTGCACATAAAAACCTTTTTAAAACAAAAAATGGACGTGCTTGGCGGTACAGTGGACATGTCCCAAACCACACACCTTACTTATGTATAACATAGTGCTCTTAAATGTTGGTACAATGGGCGTGTCCCAAATCACACACCCTGTTCCCTGTGTAGTGCACTCTAGTGCGTCTCTAATCCCCTTACACGCTGTAGTGCACATAAAAACCTTTTCAATGGGCGTGTCCCAATCTGCACCCCCTATTCTCTAGATGGCGCACTTACGCAGTGTAACAGAGGACGTGTCCCAAATCACATTCCCTATATCCTACAAAATGCACATAAACACTTACAGTGGGCTTGTCCCAAACCAACAGTCCCTACTCCCTTTATAGTGGACATGTCCAATCACCGATCCCACTATTTACTAGGTAGTGCACACAAACATTGTTGCAATGGGCGTGTTCCAAACCACACACCATAATCACTATATAGGGAACCTAAATGTAGTCGTCATGAGCGTGTCCTAACCCCACCCCCTTTTTTTTTTACCCCTCTATAGGATCTCTGACTCTGCACCACTGGCAGCAGCTGGCTAAGCCTCACCTGGCCTCCGTCCTGGATCTGCACCCAGGTGTGATCACCAAGGGATTTAGGCCCCTCCCACAGGACGCTGTGTATCACCTGAGCGACCTGGAGGAGGACGAGGAGAATGCCCGGGCACCGTGGGCGGAGAAGACGACGACGACGACGACGGAGGAGGATGAAGATGGAGGGATTACCTTTTGCGTCCAATCGGCTTCCACACCTGACAGGTGTGCCCTTACTCCTCCCAAAGCCACACCCCTTTCTGCCTCTGTTCGAGGTTCTCGTGTCTCTTTGGCTGCAGATGCTTCGGTTTGGTCTACGGCGTTAACGGCGGCCCTGCCTGTATCACAGCCAGGCCTTGTGACCACAGCGCCCTCTATAGGTCAGTACCTGCACTAAATGACTCTTAATTAATTAATTAATTAATTAACAAAGGTGTTAATTGTGTTTAAATATCTTACTACAGTTCCAGGTGTAAATCCTGGGAAATGTCTGAGCTCCACCTTCTCCACCTACACCTTCACCACCTGCCGTATCCTCCACCCCAGTGATGTCACACAGGTCACGCCCAGGTACCGGCGTCTGATTGGCTGCTGGTTCAGCTTTTTATTGATTAAACAAAAGTGTTTCATATTTAATTGATTAATTAGTTCATGTTTCTCTCAAATATCATCTTTATTTTCCTCTTTTTTAAGTCCTGATTCCGTCTTTACTTCTAGATTTTTATCTTTATTTATTTTCTACTTTTTTTTTTTTTTCCCGAAATCTTTGTTATTTCTGATTTGACTCTCTTTTGCTTTTTTATTTGTGTCCTTTGTTATTTTTGTACCTCACTGTTTTTGTTTTCAGGTCTTATTTTCCCTTTTCATACTTTAATCTTTCTTTTGTTACTTTCTTTCGTCATTTTATTTTTTAAATTTCTTTTCTTTGATTTTTTTTTTTCTTAATTTTTTTGTTTTTGATTTATTTTCTTTGATTTTTTTTTTCTTTCTTTTTTTGTAATTTTGCTTCTTTATTTACTTATTTTTTATTTATTTTTTTCTTTCTTTCTTTTCAAGTAATTTTGTTTTGTAATTTTGTTTCCTTATTTCATTTTTTTTCTTTCTTTCTTTTTTGTCATTTTGTTTTTTATTTATTTTCTTAGATTTTTTTCTTTCTTGCTTGCTTTTTTTTTTCTTTCGTCATTTTTTAAATTTCTTTTCTTTGGATCTTTCTTTCTTTCATTCATCATTTTGTTTTTTATTTAGTTCTTTGAGTTTTCTTTCTTTCTTGCTTTCTTTCGTCATTTTGTCTTTTACTTCTTTCATTTTGATTCCTTTCTTTTTTCTTTCTTTTTTATAATTCCTTTCAATTTTTCTGGTTTGTTTTGGTTTTGTTCTGTTGTAATTTTTTGTGATTAATACTTGATTAAAACTTATTTATTTAATTTTTTTTCTTTTTCTCTTTATAGTTATTTTCTTATTATCTCTTTGTGTGCTTTTGTTTTTTATATACTTTTTTTTACCCTTGATTATTAGCATTGTTTTTTTTAATTGACACTTTCCTGTTTTCCCTTTTTCTTCTTGTTTTTATACCATCCTTATCTCCCTTTATTTTTTTTTTCTTGTTTTGTTTATCCTCTTTCTTCTTTCATTTTCTTTTCTTGTCCTTTCCACTGTTTCTTCTTCTATTTTTCTATATTTTTTTAAAACTTTTTTTTGTTTCGACTTAAAAAAAATTTGTTTCCTGTATTTATTTTGGTTCTTATTCTCTCTCTCTTTGTGCTCCTCCCCCTTTACAGCTCTGGAACCACCCCCTCTGCCTGTGGTTACACCCCCAGTTCTCTGCGCTCGACCCCGTCCACCCCTGTCACCCCGTGCCGGTTGAGTGTGGGGGAGTCGTCACCACCCCGTCGTCCTGCGGCGCCCCCTGGTGGTCTGGCTAAGCTCGTGTTGGAGAAGGGGATCTCCGCTCAGAGGGTTCTGCCTCCTGCTAAAACCGCCCCGCCCCTCACCCTGCCCCCCATAACCCCTCCTAACTCCCCCTGCCCCTCCCCCGACCCGTTTGAGCCGAGCTCCGCCCATTCGGATAATTTCCTTGCGTCGCGGCCGGCCGAGCTTTTCCTACAGGACGTGTACGGCCTGAAACCTGACCTCGTCGAGCGACTTCGGAGGCTCGGATTGGACAAAAACGTCATCCGGGGGGCGGAGTCGAGGGCCCCTCATCAGCATTCCACATTGTTATCGGCGGGAGGAGGAAGCCTGTTGGTCGGGTTGAGGCGGAACCAAAGCGTGCCTGCTATGATTAGTAAAGCCCAGCCCCCTCACCCCACCTCCCTCCCCCTTCCAGCCCCGTCCTGGGGTAACCTGAACCCACGCCCTAATCGGAGGCACACCTCCCTCCCTGAGACCCCTCCTTCAGTCAAAGACTGAAAAAAAGGGATTGGGCGTAGTAAGGGGCGTGGCCAAAAGGGATGGAACTTTTCTCGATCTTAATTAACGATTCCTAACCGAAGCACAAACGAACGTAAGCGTGCTTGAATTCTTCTAATATATAAAATGCATATCTGAGGAAAGCGAACGACGTGTTCGGGTGGAAAAGGGGCGGAGCTTCGCCGTTGATCAGCCAATCACAAACTTGGTCACGCTATCTGATGAAACCTTACGGAATTAAAACCAGATTCCCGTGACCAACAGCTTTGAGGTGCGGAGGCTGGACGAACGTAAATCACGCACCGCTTCTGATTGGTTGAAATCTCAACCTTAGCCCCGCCCCCTTTTAAAGCAGTCGCTCCTGAGGAACTCGCTTCGTAGTCATAAAAAGGGAAAGTCGTAACGATTGTCGTAACCATTTGACGTAAGGTTCGTTTCTTTACTATTTTTCTGCTTGAATTCTTCGTATTCCACGCTTTTTTTTAAAAAATTTTTTGCTCGAGCCTCTGCAGACTCCAGGCAAGGTGATGATAAGAATCAATAAATAAATAAAGAAAAATAATTGACGTTAAATACTTTTACTCCAAAAAAAATAATAAAAAATTTAAAAAAAGAATGTTTTGGCACATTTGCTCACAAAGAAAAACTGTTTTCTGTATCTTTATTTCTTATCTGCTTTCTGTTATCTATTCTCACTTTGATCTCTTTTTATAGTTTTGTAAGCCTTTTTATTTTTCTTTGTTTGTTTTTGCTCATCCCTGTTTTCCTTTTTTTTCTTCTTTCTTTTATCTCTATATTCTCGTTTTTGTTGGCTTTTTCTCATTTTATTTTTTTTTCCTAGACTTATTTTTTTTTTCTTGTGTGCTTATTTTGTTTGTTTTTTTTCTCCAGTTTTTTGTATTTATTATTCCAGCTTTGTTTGGATTTTCTTTGTCTTCCACTTGTATTCATTTTATTTATTTATTTTTTTACTTTTGGTTTTACTTATTTCCCTATTTTGTCATTTTTATTTTTTTTATTATTTTTTTTTCACATTTTTTCTTTCTTGTTATTAGTTTTGCTTTCCCTATTTTTCTTTTCTTTCCTTTTCATTTTATTCATTCTTTGAATTTGTTTTTTCTTGCTTGTTTTCTGTGCTTTTTTGTTTTAATTTTTTTTTATTTCTTTGGAGCAAATGAACAAATCGTGCTCTGATGATATGAACCTTGATGCATAAACAATCTTTTTTGAGAGGATTTTTCTTTATTTCCATAATAAAGAAAAATCGCTTTACTTTTCGGTTTTAATCGTAATTATTGGCGTTAAAACCTATAAACATTTTATTAAATTTGTTTGTTGAATGAATTTAAAGCTCAGGGTGACTTAATGAAGGGGTTTGCAGAGCCTCAGGTAAAAAGTCCACTTTAAAGTGTTCCGAAAAACACAGTATTAAACCTAACAGCTGACAATATTATTACTTACCTACGAATAATTACCTATTATTACCGGTTTAATGAAGTTATTATATGAATTAAAGGATTCTTATTAATCCTCATTATTAGAGCCGAGTTAATTCTGAACGTCGCACAGATCAGTCCTGCCTTTAGTTTAGTAAATAGAACGTTTCTGAGCTTACGTTTCTGTGTGAATCAGGGAGAATTTGAGTTGTTTTTGGTTTATTTTTGTGTTTCTGATCAGGAATTGAAGTTCAGGGAGCAGGATGAGACTTAAGTTATCCTGCGTTTATTCTGATTTCTACTGTGTTTAATTCAGAGGGACGGGTACGAGTTCTGAAATAGGATCTGAGTGCACCGCTTTATTTAATCAGTTATCAAGGAGACACGGTCATCACCTCACCATAGGCGGGATCCGAACCCCGACCGCAAACTTGGTCATGTGACTTAGCCTCGCTCGACGATGCACCGTATCTCGTATCAGTTAAATCATTTGTAATAATTAATGACTTGCGTACGTTGTTGTGCGTTCGCAAAAACGTCTTTCTAACTTCCTGAGGACTTGCTTGACTTTCCTGGCTACTTGATTGAACTTAAGCGACAGTCGCAGTGCGCCATTAAAACCAGATTTCCACGCCGAACAGCATCGAATCAACCCTAAAAAAGAAAAAAAAAATCACTTCTCTGATCGCCTCATCGGTCGTAACGCTTTGCCCCGCCCCCTTTAAAGCACACTCTCCTGGGTTGGTAAGAATGCAGTGCAAACGTGGTAACGCTAACATTTGTCATTCGGCTAATGTCAGACGTATTATGGCAGCGTTTTTCTTTAGTTGTTCAGAATCCAAGTGTCTTCGGTCAAAACTCCAAATTAAAGTGACGGCACGTGTGGAGAAATAAGCAGGTATTGAGCAGGTATTGAGCAGGTATTGAGCAGGTATTGAGCAGGTATTGAGCAGGTATTGAGCAGGTATTGAGCAGGTGTGATGAAGAGTTGAAGGTATAAAGAACGTGGTGAGGTACTGAATTACCGAATAAAACATTCTGGTTTGTTCTTATAAAGGAAGGTTTTGGTAAGTCGTGACTGTTTTAGAAGAAGACATAGAAAGAGTACAGAGGATGAGAAACGGAGGTAAAGTGGCCCTTAGTATCAGCTGACTTTGACCTTCTCGATTGGATTCGTTCGAGCTCCAGAGCCCAAAGGTTCCGAGTTGCTGAGCATCATTACCTCAGGTCTCAAGCATTTCCACAAATATTAGCCCACATTATTTGGTCTGCGGAGCCACCTGCGATGATCTTCTAATGTAATGAGCACAGGACCGTATCAGGGCAGGATTTTTGGGGCCTGATTGAGGGTGGGCACGGGGGCACAAAGACCTCTGTGGGCAGTGCAAAGCAAGGCACAAAGACCCGTGCCAAACCTCGAGGAGCACCGAGACTCCGGTATTCAGTGGAAACCATAAACTTGGGACGGCCCAAACTTCAAGGGTACCTGTCTGGATTTGACCCGAGTGTAAGGGACTGAAACCCAACTCCGACAGACCTCTATTTTACCACAGGTGGAATCCGAAGCTCTGGTTCGTGTCCCTCGTCTGAATGACCGGAGTTGTGTTATGGTCCCTGGCACCACATAGGTCCGAGTCTACGCTCGCTGGCACCCTTCAAAACATTGTGTTTCAGTTGCTGTTTTTCCATCCCTTGATTCTTGAGGCACCAGAGCTAAGCTCCTCGAGGTTGGACTTGGGTTTTGTGGTTGTCCCGTGACCAGACCAGTGGTGCCCCCATCTGCATGACTCCATGAGGGATCGCTGGAGGTCCAATACTTAACTAACATTCCCTTATTTTGTATTGAATGTGCTTTTTATTTTTGAACACTGATCCTACTGTAGAACATGAGTGTGTGTATGAGGAACAGGAGATATGAAGGACTAGTTAACATTGTTTGGCGATGTTTGATTGTTTATTGTTTATTGTGTGTCTTTTGATCTTTCTGCTCAGAAAACACCTGTGCAAACCAAAATGGAATGTTGTATGCAGTCCGAGGCCTTTCTTACTTATTGTTGTTATTATTATTATTATTATTATTATTATTGCTTCTTGTATACTCGACTGTTTGATCATTGTTGATCAGCTTTGTGTGGCTTTTTTAATCCATCAGGGCAAACACAGGATACGTCACATAAGGCTTTGTGAGTGATTCTATAGTCTGCTCTGCTCTGATTGGACGATGGTTTTTGGTGACCATTGCCGTGCCCAAACCCCTTTCAGTGCCAATTTGTTGCTTTTTTAAAATAAAGTGCTTAAATCTGAACATCTGGTTGCTTTTATTTAAAGGATTCAGTTTGAAGACTGAACTGCAGACGTTTTTGTCTCCATACACTACATGACCAAAAGTATCGGGACACACTCCGGTGCTTATTCAGATCCATTGCAATCCATTGAGGTATGAGAATTTGGGTTTGGTAAACACCCGGAGACTGTTACCCGCATGACTCTGAAGTCCGTACATAAGGACATCTGCCTCATGAATTTAGATTATGTCATGTGGCCTAGTGGTTAAGGTACTGGATCAAACTGGTACTGTGGGTTCAAATCCCAGGGGATCCCTGTGAGTGGGGCCCCTGAGCAAGGCCCTTAACCCACAATTGCTTAGATTCTAAGACTGTATTAATTATAAGTCCCTCTGGATAAGGGTGTCTCCTTTAACTTTAACTTTTGGACTGTGGTGGCCAGGTGGTTAAGCTACTGGACTATAAACCAGAAAGTCCAGGGTTCAAATCTCACAGTTGGGTCCCTGAGCAAAGACCTTAATTCACAATTGCTTTGATTGTTAGACTGTATTAATTGTAAGTCGCTCCATAATGTCTAAAGTTATTGGTGTCAGTCTCACTATCTGTCCACTCATAGCAATATTTGGTCTTTCCTCAGGTTTCCCTACAATTTCACAGGGTCAGTCTGATGTTATAGGTGTTTCGTCATTAATAGCGAGACGCTGTATTCTTTTGCTGTGGAGGTCCTCTAAACCTCCCTCGATTTCAATGTGGCTCTGTTACCTGACTCATTTCCTTAAATTACAGAAAGTTAGATTTACTCTGAGGGGACATACTTCGACATATTACGATAATTGGAATTCCTTCTTGTCCTATTTTGATTCACTTAAATCTTTGCCATCAGAATAATTGTCCTTCTATGACACCCCCCCCTTTTTTCCCTTATTTTCTTTTTTTAATTTTATTTATTTATTTTTTAATTTTATATATATATATATATATAAATTTTATTGTTATTTATTTATTCATTATTATTTTTCCCCCTTTTCTTCCCTCCCTTTCCTATGTTTTTGTCCTGTTGTGTGTGTGTGTGTGTGTGTGTGCGCGTGTTTGTATGAGTAAGTGAATTGGGGTTATGTTCGAAACAATAAGAAAAACGGAGGTTGTTTTTATTTAGTGACATTTGAATTGTCTTATGACATAATGCTGGTTTGTATTTTTTTTTATGTGAGACTCCTCAATAAAAAATGTTTTTTAAATAAATAAAAATTATAAGTCGCTCCGGATAAATGACATATAAATGTAAAATGTATTCTTGTGGGACCGCGGTAGCCTAATGGTTAAGGTACTTATGGTTAAATCCCCCTTAATCAAGGCCCTTAAGCCATGATTGCTTGAATTGTAAGACTTTATAATTTGTAAGTCGCTCTGGATAAGGGCGTCTGCTAAATGCGGTAAATGTAAATGTGGCGCATGTTACCTACACACACAATAACTATTAAACATGCCCAATTAACGAAAACTATTGACATCATAATGGTATAGTTCTGGTAAGTGTGATGCCCTCCATTAGAGAAATCCAAAACTTTGGCGTGACGGACAGGATAAGACACGATTCGAGACAAAAACATTTGATTATTGATTATTAATGAATTGAAAGGTATCTGCTAATGTTTATAATCCACTCTCATGCCTGCGTAATGCTTTAGAACAGATAAAATATTTAGTAAGAAAAAAAATACAAATATTTAATTCACGCTACGGGGTGAGGTGGTATAGGTCGAACAGGCTAACTCATCGCCACAGAGTCTCCGCCTGCTCACAGACCAACAGGTGGCGCTATGACTCCTCATATACTGCATAGACATGGTGCTGGTGTGGAAGTCACACGTAGCGAAAAAGCCTTCGAATAAATCTGCTTTACGTAGCATTTAAAACTTAATCGGGTGCTAATATGCTAACAGGTATAAGTATACTAAGTAGTGTGCTAGCCTAAAAGCGATGCCGATTTGAAACACGACCCGGGCACGCCTCTTGCTCCACATAGGCACCGCAAAAGGAGGTTAAACTGTCGCGAAACGGAGAGACTGAAAATAAATAAATAAATAAATGCCTAAAAAGGGACTGGAGGCAGGTCCAGGGGGGAAAGTATAAACCACAATCGGGGATAACACCAAATCTGGGTGAGATTGTGTCACAGTTTGGTTGTGAACTCACAACTTTGGCGTTTGACATCGTTTTATGACGTGTAGGAGGGTAGTGAGGACGAAGGGCACTAAGGAGGGAGCAAGTGCAGAGCTAATCTAACCTGCTAACCGAGAGGATTAGACGCTCTTATTTCTCATTTTAACCCGTTTTCTTATTAAAAAACACGGTAAGTTGTAACTTCTAAACTCAATTTTAAGTTGATAATGCCGTAAATCGCGCGTTTATGTTGATTACTGCTCGCTTTTCGGAGGAATCAGTGAGTTAGTGCGGTGTGTTGTGGCATTTGGGTGATTAAATCCTACTCACTTTAGGTTAAAACACAAAACTGTTCTCTTTAAAACCCTTTTATTTACGTTTATAAAATATTCGGTGCCTAAAAATAATGTAAGGAATGCATGGCATTATTTGTTGCCCTGTTCCTCGTTTATACCAGCATACCTTCAGTGGATGGAATCGGAATTAATTGTTATTTATTCACTAATTTAATAGAATAAAGTATCGCGTGGTGCTAACGTCCAATTAATTACAGATTAAATATATTATGAAGAATAATAAAAAATAAATCGACACGAGTTCACGTTTTTATAAGCCTGTGCGGATTTAAAATGGCAATAAAATAGGGTTGAGGTGAACTTTGTCATGTTTTACACTGTAGAAATGCTTTTAAAATAGTTTTAAATAAATGAAAAATACTGGCGTTCTTAATTCTTTCTGAGCCACCGGAGATTTGGATTAATGGGTTAAATTAAATGAACTCATATCAATTAAATATGCAGATTGTAAAGGGGTAAATAATAATAATAATAATAATAATAATAAATAATACATTTTATTTCATAGGTGCCTTTCTGACACTCAAGGACACCTTACAATCAACACAACAATAAAATACAAA
>JAVSBV010059629.1:0-10626 GCA_033117975.1 Parotocinclus spilosoma
AAAATATCCTACACATTGTGTAGCTACAACAGCTATTTACTGTAAATCATCAGATTTTATCATTTAGAACATTCCTTAGATGTTAGATATTATATTTTTAATATATTTTTTATCAACTTTGTGATTTTTTTTATGTAAAAGTTCCGCAAAAATCCACGAAACAGCGAAAATCAGCCATATATTTTTTCCATTAATAGTTTTTGAAAACCCGCGATGCACCGAGTCCGCGAAAGGTGAACCACGAAGTGGCGAGGGAACACTGTACTTTCCATAGTGCCATAAATCCACTAATGTTCACCAGAAGGATTCAGAAGCTCGAGCTCTGAAGCCTCAGCGAGGAGCAAACTCAATCTGGAATAATTCTACATATTTCACAAAATTTGAGCAGGAAAATTAAGCTCTGAGACCTTACAAGAAACACCCGTGGACAAAGTTTCTCAAAGGTTTGCAAGTGGCACAAGTTCCGGTGACGTTGGAAGATCTTAAAACTGAATTGAGTTTATCAATATGCAAACTTATTAATATGTTAGACTTGTCGTCCTGTAGAAATCCAGCACACAGTCCATTTGCCCAAATTTTTCCATTTTTTCCATTTTGCATGACATAAGATCCTTAAACGTCCAAGGAAAACAACACATGGTATAAATTCCTACAGCCCAGTGCATCTCGTTACATAATGGTTCGACCCTTTAAACCAGTGGCATTGTGAGGCATTCGATAAAAAAGTTTGTTGGTATTTTTTTTTCTGTCTCATGCAGCACCATCGGGGCCGTGTCGACTGAAAAAGCACAAGACAAGTGACCTCCTTAAGGGTGGACTGCACTCACATCTGTACAGCTATGTTCCATGCTGCAGCCTTGGCGGAGACACTGTGTCCACGTTCTGCTTGGAGGCTTTGAGGAGCTGCTTTCTTCTTACTTGTCCATCCCTGCAGGCTGCACCTGGGGTTAACCGAAGAAGAACCGACGAGCTGGTACTATGTTACCCGGAGCTCGAGTTAAGGCCAAGCTCAATAGAAACACTCCCTTTCTGAATAAAGGCTTTCTTTATTCAGCTCTTTACAGCGGCTGCCATCAGCCAAAGTAAAGCAGCTCAGCAGAAAAATTAATCATCGTGTTTGATTCTGAAATCACGACAAACATGCTCCAGTGATGATAAAGCGCACGTGAGATAAAATCTGTTATTCACCGAGCGGAAACCTGAGCTTTCATTTCAGCCGTGCCATTAAGTCAGCCTTTGGTGTGGGTTTATAAGAGCAAAATGAACTGCACTTCAGACTGCATGTGTAACAGCGACGGCCTTTCAACCCCTTAAGTGACATGGAAACACAGAGCAGCCAAACAAACTCCGCACAGCGTCATGAAGCGTCATCCTCGTATGAAATAAAATAAAATAAAAAATAATACAATTTTACAATTAAACAAAGTTAAAAGTACAATTAAAACACCTTCAAAAAACATTTACCCAAGGAAACAGTTTAAAATAATAAAAAGCAGAGTGCAGGTAAAAACACAATCAGGTTTCATATGCACAGTTAAAGAGAAGAGTTTTTAACCTGGACTTAAACATTGTTATAGTAGAGGCCAACCTAACATCTTCAGGGAGACTATTCCAGATTTAAGCTCCATAAAACTGAAACGCTGCTTCACCATGTTTAGTCCTGACTTAGGGCACCAGCAGAAGATCTCTGCCTGATGTTCTCAGGGTCTGAGATGGTTCACATGGGACCAACATGTCAGAGATGTACTTTGGTGCTAGGCCATGGAGAGACTTATACACCAGTACAGCTGTCTTAAAGTCTATTCTCTGAGCCACAGGAAGCCAGTGCAGAGAACTGAGTACAGGACCAATATGGTCGTACTTCCTGGTTTTAGTCGGGACTCGAGCAGCAGCATTCTGGATGCACTTCAGCTGTCTTACAGCTCGTTTAGTAAGTCCAGTCAGGTTAGTAGTCTAACCTGCTGGAGATAAAAGTGTAGAGCAGCAAAGGTACAGATGGACCCAGTTCATTAATATGTGGAACTTAATTTGCATAGTTTACCTGGGCTGTCTATGCCTAAACTCTCTGTAAAACTCTCTAATGGAAAAGGGCTATAATCTGTTGGCGTTAAGGATTTGATTGTTATTTTGACATGTGTCTCTTTCTCTGTTTGCTTGCTCTGCAGGGATGAGCACTGTACCTGAGGTGGTTGTGGCACGCCATTGTGGCATGCGTGTCTTCGGCCTTTCCCTTATCACTAATAAGGTGGTGTCAAACTATGATAGTGAGCAGCGCGCCAACCACGAAGAAGTTCTAGAAACCACAAAAAAGCGCACCCAAGACCTTCAGCGTCTGGTCAGTCAATTGGTTAAAAAAATGTAAGATATCTCATCTTTGATGCCCTGAGATAACATAACCATGAACATTAACTGGAAAATAAATTAAAAGTGTGCAGTGATAAAATGGTGAAAAAAATGTACCAATAACAGATTGATATACTTCTATACTATAAGATTTTCAAATAGCACTATGATTATATTTTGTTTATGCAGGTTTCCCAGCATTAAAGCTGTCATGTTTTGAATTGATCATGGTAAAGCCATGATTATGTAAATGTTATGCTAAGAAAAGTGAACATATTTTAATGAATGCAATGATAAATATAAAATTAACTTTTTATGCTACTGTATGGTGATCCTGTACTACCTGCGTTTTTTATTACACCAACTGATTACACTCTCACTAAAATTAAATTAAGGGGTATGTATGTAACACAAAAATATCTATAACTTTAAAGGCTTATTATGTGTTGACTATAAATAAAGAACTTATCTCTCATAATAATGTTGCTGTCATTTTCCGTTCTCTGTTCCTGCACAGTTTGTGTTAGTATCAGTTTATCAGTGACACAGAGGTGTTTAAAACCTCCAGCAGCACTTCTCTGTCTAGTCCCCTCATACCAGCACAACATACACTAACACGCACTCTCCAGATCAGTGTCACCGCAATGCTTACAATGATCCCAAATAGTACCTGGTCTTTGCTGGTCCTGTGGGGGTCCTGACCAGCATAAAGTGGACTAACAAAGTATGTAGAGAAACGGATGGACTACAGTCTGCAATTGTAGAACTTCAAAGTGCTTTTATGTGGTAGAAACAAGCAGATGCACCTAATGAACTGATTAGTGAGTTTATAAATCTACTTAATTAAAATTCTTATTTTGCTTAATAAAAGACTTTAGTACAGTCCAGGGTTTCTGCTGTCATATTTTTTGCTTTGTACTTCACCAGATGTTGTTATGTAGTTCAGTCTGAACTGTAGGTCTGAAAAGGTGTTTTGGCACCTGCATTCTAACTCCAAAGCCATGCTCTTTTAAAATATGCAGAATGTAACTTAGCGTTATTTTGCTGAAATAAACAAGGACATTCCTGAAAATAAGGTGTCCTCTGGCACCATATGTTCCTCCAAAATGCTTAAATGCCCTTTCATACTATTGTCAGTGTCACATGGGTTCAAGTTACCCATGTCAATGGCACACTTGGTAACAACTGGGATGTTCCTGTTTCTGTATTGGGCCCCTACGACACTAAAAAAAAAGTCAAAGGTGATTCATTAAAACACAATGAGATAAGAGAGTCAGGATGTAAACCAGGGTAGCTCAGCCATGTAAACTGACACCTACTAAGCTAACCCAGTATGTAGCTCACATTTGGACAGCCTTAGAATTTGCATAATAACATGGTTTTATAATAAATTCTCTGATGAAGGAGAGACTGTTGGAGACCCAGTTTTCTCTGGGGAGAAACACCAGAGCCCCTTAAACTCTGATCTGAAACCCCCTCACTGCAATCAAAATTAAGGTCAGATGCATGCTGACTGAACAGACGTGATTGATCATAGGCACACACCTGTGTCCCACAATCTACATTACATGTCAGGACAAAACCTAATGGGCAATAACCCTAACCCTAACCCTAACCCTAACCCTAGGGTAACCTAATGGGCAATATGGCAATGTTTTGCATATTAAAATGAAATCTATGTTACGAGATGTGGTGTTTTTTAATTTGGACCCAAGTATGCAGTATAAGCATATCCCATGACGTTTAATAAGAATGGGGAAATAATATAAAACAACTGAAAGGGGATAAAGAGCGGAGCGTCAGACTCCTAACATAATAAAACCGAAAGTATAATGTGGCATGCCATTGTTGCTTCCCGAATGGCACACACACGCACCGCGAGGGGGCTAAGAAATCGCGGAAGTAGCTAAAGCGCAAAAGGAGATGGAATCCCGTTGGAATAATGATGACCTGGCCCCGAACAGCGCTAAAACCACACCTTTATAGGACGTGAAGCTGCTGTTTGGGATCAGTACATAATTAAGATAGTGGATATAAGCGACAAGTGGATAACAAACAACAGTCTTCTGAATCCATTGTACCTTGGTGTTGAGCCAACAACTGAAAAATGTTTTTATACCCCATTATGACACTGAACAGTAAGGCTGTCTGCGGGTTAGGGTTGCTTTAAGTGAGTCACTGTTGTTTTTTTAAATGACACTTCATAAGTGCCTCTTCATAAATGAAAGAAACATTGCCTTTCTACATGAATGGGTAGGACATTTTGCATTGTATTTTGACATATACTGTACAGCTGATAATTACAAACAATTCCTACAGTTTTATTTATTTTTATAGTCAGTGTGCTACTGTTCAAACAATGTGCAGACAGGAATCATGCTTAGGTAAGGCAGTTATCTTATATCAATTACAGGACAAAAACATAAGCCAGTGTCTTCTGAAAGTGACAGTAAGTTAATATTCATTTAAGGGACAGAGAGTCAGCCGCTTTTGTCACTGTACAATTGATTGACTCAGAGTCTTTTAAGAAGGCAAGGGCAAACAGAGTTTTTTCCCGAATAAGAGCCATCACCAGGGGACATTTAAGCCATGATCCCCACAGAGTATTGTGTGCCTTGCTGTTTAAAGTCCTTGTGGGGTTTTTTCTTTTTTTTTCAGTCATGCTCTCTGAGTATTGACATTTTTGGGAAATTAATTACACCTTACTTTACAGCTCTAAGTGGATTTTAGTTTGTGAGGCTTGCACGAAAGATCCAGGAATTCTGTAATTGTTCCATATTCTTAATGCAGCCCTGTCCATGGTTGGGTCTTCTGCTTTTGTTCTTCTTGTCCTCCCTGCTACAAACATGAATAAATAAGATATATGTGTCTCTCTGTTAATAGTTGTGATTTCAGTTAGCACTGAGTAGAACAAGATGGAAAGAATACGGATAATGGCCTTAGGAGGACAGTAAAGTGGAGAGCAATGTGATGTCTGAAAATGAAAAAAAAATCATTTTAATCTAAAAATGGATTTCAGGGGTCAGGCCTTACGTCTACCATATCTGTTTTGGTATACTATTTGTTAAGGTCTGAGGCACAAACCGGCTTTATCTGATAGATGCAAAACGTGGGATGGATACACATATGGGGAAGGTGAGAGGTCTTGCTTCAAGCAGAGATAGGGCAGGCCACAACATTTTTCCTCATGTCAGTGTCCAGGGATGGCCACCAAAAATACCTTAAGGAGATAGGCTGTCTGACTGGCAGTCAAGCCTGGATAAGTGCCCCCTATTGTAGAACAGCAGACATCACAAACCTGGAGAATTACAGATGGTTAGCAGGGTCCTTACCTGGGTCTAGATCTTGTAATGCTTCTTGAACCAGTGCTGGATATCCCACATGAGATGGGCCACCAGACGATCAGGGATGTTGGAACTCGTTGTCCGGTCTAGATTGTGTGTCGCAGAGGTATCAACTTTCACAATGGATTGCTTCTTTGGGGGCAGAGGTAAACAGGTTCTTAAATTGCTGGAAGGCCCTGGCCACCTCCAAGGACCAGTAAAAAACTGTCTTAATCAAGGTGAGCTTGGTCAAAGGACTGCCACCTTGCTGTAATCCTGGATGGACCATCTGTAAAAGTTGTCTCATTGTGACACAAGAGAGTGGCCCACTTGGATGCACCCTCTCCGGATGACAAATGCCAAAAAGATAACAGCTTTCACCTGACTCTCACACTTCTCTGCCGGAAAAAATTGCATAATGCATAATGAGAAAACATTGCCTAAATGTCCATAATCTCAATTTGCCTTGAAGAACCAGTGTTCCAACTTTGTCAATGATATGCTTTTGTGCCAGTTTTACAATTTACTAGCAATGCACAATGACCCAGAAGATATTTTAATTGTTCACATTGGTACTGTGCTGCAATAAGCAAACTCTTATTCAGCTATAGCTTCAAACACAGCAATTAACCTTAATCATCTATGAACAATCGTTTTTGTAGCTTTTATCTTGTGGAAGATTAATTATTAAATAATCATTTTCATTAAATTTGGAAGTGTGATTAAACATTAAACACAAGATTAAACATGAGTCCTTAGTCATTTCATTGTTTTCAACTTCCACACTGTTTGTACGTGACAGTAATTATTTGATCTTGCCAGTTCTGCTCCAGATAATTCTAAACTATACCTATCAGTCCAAAGAACAAACCAAAACAGAGTTCTTGGCTGACAGATATTTCCCACTGATTAGAGACCCACTTCAGAGATGTGCAGGGACCACACCACAACCTGCTCTTTTTGTTCAGCATTTATGAACTTACAAATACAAATCATTATAGATCTAACTTAAATATATGACTTGGGGATGTTACAACTTTCCTTTTTGCATCCTGGTCCTACAATTAGCAAGTTAGAAATTTTGGCAGTACATTCTGGCCCTAGTTAACCTGTGAAGACTAAATAGATAAGCTTGATTTTCCTGCTGGCCTGCTTTTGCCCATTCTTGGACGACATGAGATGGGTGATATTTCTTGGTATTGCATAATGCTAAATTAATTACAGTTATTATTCTGCGTCTTAAGAAATTTGGATAATGTGTGAGCTTAGGGTTTATAATGCGATGTGCACATTGAAGCAGTGTAGCAATCAGAGGAAGGTAAGTTACCTGGGCTTGTGAAACAATAATAAATGGTTCTATTAACTATTTTCAGGTGAATTCTCACCACACTCTGCAATTGTTTTTCAGTTTACAAAATGTGTTTTTACCATGAGGACATCGTTTTTGGGAGCTGACCTTTCAATGAGTAGAGTTTGAACAGCTGCCTCAAAAAAGTACTAGATAATATTCCATTAAAACATCAAAATGTATTGTCCAGGTTTAAAGCTGCTCATTGCTACTCTGTGATAGACTACAAACACTATGCTCATAAATCTTATGCATAGATAAAGCTACATTATAAGTCTCAGATTACCAGTATGTTAAAAATTTTAAATGATCGATATTAGCAGGGGAATAGACAGAGAAAGTACTTCAGAGATTTCTGACTTGAGCTATATCTATTATAGTTCCAAGGTCCAATTAAATAAAAGAACAAGCTATCTTTAATAATGTGAGACATTGCTGGTTTAAATATTTAATTCATTCATTCATTCATTTCTTGCTGATTCCTGACCATGGTTGCAGGAAAGCCAGTGCCTAACTGGCAGCACAGGGCACCAGGCAGGAACAACCTTAAACAGGACTCCAATCCATTGCAGGGCACTCTCTCACATACACACACACACACACACACACACACAAATGCGCACAATCACACATATAGACAATGTAGAAACTCTTTGTAATGTAAGAGGAGAACAGATTACTTGGAGTAAACCCATGCAGACACGGGGAGCACATACAAACTCCACACAGAGTCAAAGGTAAAGATTGAGCTGAGGATGATGGAGTTGCCCAGTGACAGTGGTAACCATTGTGCCACCATGCTGCGCTTGAATATTATTTGAATTCTAAATATACTCATAGTAAATATATTTTGATATTCGTGGTACAATGTTTGGCACATTCTTGTGTTGCATGCCCTATTTTTTGCTATAAAGCACCACTCATATAATGCTTTATGTTGGGTTATTTGAGCAGTGACACTGCCTAAATTAATACTGTTGACAAGTATCTGAATACAATCCCAGGCCTGAAATTGACCTATTTTCTGTGTGCTTCATACATCACTGAGCTGAATTTACATTGCAAATTTGCTTCCAGAATGGCAAGAGAAGGTCTGTTGTCCACTGGAAGCATGGGGAGTTTAAAAAGGGAGTTTACTCACAGCTTGATGTTCAATCTCTATGACTACAGTCCTGAGTCTCTGATTTGTAATGAATTTCAGGCAACTAATCTATTGCTTACACACTCAAACATTTCTTTCTTGTAAACAGACTGATTAGATAAGCAGTGCATGTGCTTAAATTGTGATGGTTAATGATACCACAAGACAAGCTTCTCGTATTTATCATTTTGATTCTCTGTTTACATTTACCTGCAGATTTGGGTCAACTAGGCTGTACTGAATGACACAAACTGCTTAATAAAGGTTTTGGTTCTCATTATGACATGTACATAACATTTGTACAGGTAACTGGCAATTTAATCTGTAAGCGAAATCTGCTGCCTTGTGATATGACACAGACTCCAGTGCATCCATGTGGCAGTGGGAAATTAGTAAACACATATGGACCCTATCAGGAGCAGTAGGTGCACATGGTTAAGTACACCTGAGCTCTAACACATTTTTATCCCCACTTTCCTGATCACGGTCACAAGGGAGTACCTAGACCAGAGAAAATAAGTCGAATGTCAAATCAAATTCCACAATTGTCTACCTATGATCAGTGAGAACTAGTCTGTTACTTGCTCTTCTAGTTGTTACGTGCAAACATTAACTGCATACAGATTTTGATATTGTTATATGTCTGCCTACGGTATAGAAAATACAAAAATATCAAATAAATGCAACGTGGCTTACATTTCCTTTTATTTTATTGCAGAGAGTATGAACCATGAGTATTTCATGTTTTTTTTTCTGATCAGCTTCATTTCATTTGTATATATACTTCCATTTGTGCACTACAGGCATGCAACACATTCCTAAAAAATTGGGAAAGGGCATTTTATGGCTAGTAACAAGTTATAAAACTAAAAATGTGATGATTTTAAACAGGGGATGTCAACAGTCAACAACCCTTTTTTGCTCATAAAGGGCAATTCACAAGCCTAAGCTAGATACCTATGTTCTCCGATACCTCAGACAGCAAGAACCATCGTCACCATTTTTCAATAGCTGGTATAACCACATGATATAACCACTTTTGTCAAGCACTACAATACGGATTTGCATTCACAAATGTCCTGACATTTACAAATGTTCTGACTTGAAGGCATACAAGATTTATCAGCACAGTGGAATATCAGACAAATCAGTATTGCATATCTTTTTGGAAGAAATGGACGCCGTGTGCTCCAGGCTAAAGACAAAGACTAATCTAGACTATTATCAGCAACAAGTCCAAAAGACAGGCTCTGACATGGTATGGGGCTGTGACATTGCCCTTGAAAAGGGGGCATTTACATTTACATTTAACAGACACCCTTATCCAGAGCAACTTACAGCTCCTATATTCTTACATTTCAAGCAATCATAGGTTAAGGGCCTTGCTTAAGGGCCCAACTGTGGCAGCTTGGCAAAAGCAGTATTTGAACCCTGGACCATTAGGTCCAGAGTCCAGTACCTTAACCGCTAGGCTACCACAGTCCTTGCACACTTTTGTGATGGCAACATTACCACAAAAATGTTCGTTGAGATTTTTAGATCACCATATGCTGCAGTCACGATGGTTTCTAGGGGCTAATAAGTCAAGCCAAAAATGTTTTTAAACAGTTCAATAATATTCTCATGCATTTGTTAACAAACTGGAGATCCTTTGTTACCATTTGATACAGCTTTGCATATTACCTGTAAAAATCATTGCATAATTAGTCTGCAGAAAAGGTAAATTCATAAACTACCTTGATAAAATTTTGACTCAAGTTAATATACACGTTAATGTACACAATAATCACGTCTGACTATAATATGTCAGCAGGGTTTCACTTAGAAAACTTTTTTTTTTATTTAAAGCTGAATCATCTCCTCCCCCACCAAAGCATCTCTTTGGGGGACATGTGAAATGTGATTAAGGTTATGTGGATTTCTAATTAAACTGGCCTTGAGTCCATCCAGGGCAGATTTGTAATTGGCCTTAAATTTAAGCTGCACATGCCCCGTCTTTCAGCTCTCATTCAGTGATAAGTTCAGCAATAATTAGTGCTGAGCTGTCAGTGTGCCTGTGGTACAGGAGCACTAGGCTACTTCTCCCATTACACAACTCTCGCCACCAAGGAAATCTTTGAAGGAGGGAGTATTATACACTGTTCACATAAATTAGGAGATATTTCATTGGGGGATATTTCATTTTGAAAGATCCAATAATTTTTGTGAGCAGTATATATGCTTGATTGCAATGACACAAATAGCCCCTGATGCAGGTTCCATAAGATCTGCCCCATTATTGTTTGTTGTTTTAAATGCCGAAATACAGAGGTATCAAAAGCACTCATTTGCTAAAAAGTAGCAGCTTTCTTATTCTCTGACACACGCACCACCATCATTGCTTCATGTTCTTACTTACAGTGCATCCGGAAAGTATTCACAGTGCTTCACTTTTTCCACATTTTGTTACGTTACAGCCTTATTCCAAATTG
>JAVSBV010059650.1:0-10625 GCA_033117975.1 Parotocinclus spilosoma
GAGTTTAAAATGCTTTATTTACACATTTTCTAACTAGTTCTAAGACATTTAAGTGCAAAGCAAAGGCCTAGCTAATATTTTAAGAAATCTTACCAAGTAAAAATTGCTTACCCCATTGACAGATTTATTTGCTTAATATAAGAATTTAGATAAAATTTTTTATACATATTATCTAGTTTTTGGAAATTGATGTTTTGCAGTGTAGAACCTATACCTGAAATTACTGGGTGCTGGCAACCTTGGATCGGGCCCCAGTTCATCACTAAGTGCTCAGAAAATGTTAATATTTGAAGTTTTTGGGGCTTGTTTCTAAAGTGTAGTTGCTTATTTGGGCTTCCTCCCTAATCCCTGTTTAATAAAACAAAACTGCAAGTTTGTCCTGTTTTACATTCAGTCGACAACCCTATTCTCCCCATCCCTTTAAAATTTAAAACTGCCGCTGCATCTGATAAAGCAGTGTGCTCACTCAGTACAGACCTGTTGTATTAGTTTAATTATTTTATTCATTTATCATTTTTGTTGGCTTGTTACCTTTTGGGCTTGTTGTTGACTTATTTTCTGTATCTCTCTCTTACGAGATCTGGCAACAAAGAAAGGGAGTCTCCATTGCAGGGCCAAAGCCAGTTGTATTCTCACTATTGCACACTTTTTTTTGAAGATACAGTCAGGCTCATCCATAATATCAAACAAAGTCAATTATTAGAAGGATAGATCTGCAGAAATCTGTTCTTGCTGTAAACAAGAAGAAAGGTTTGGGCAATGTGTAATCATATAAACTGCACTTCTCACAAAAATTGGGGGATAATTCATTATGGGATGTTTGTCTGAAACAAGCCCACATTTTTTAGATCAGTATAAAAGCAATAAGGATGAAAAAGTGACTAAAAATAAAATAAGTAGCACAGATTCCGATATTAAGAAAGTAAAAGTAACCACACCCATGACACTCAACTAAGCATGGTATAACGTTTGCCTGTGTGTGCGTGCGTGTGTGAGTGAGTGCGTGTGGGTGGGACAATATCCTTCTTTAAATAAAAAGTAACTTAGGATACTTACTTCCACACCATTTGCTGAAACACAATAAAGACAAATGGCGTGAACACAGCAACACCTTATAAACAAAGTCAGCTATTTATAAAAGTTTGTGTATGGGGGGGGGGGTGTTCTGTGACAGATCAGCACTTGTCATCAGCACAGATATTGGTATCTTATCAAAAAAGATAACCTGTCTCTAACAGGGACGATTCTAGGATCAGAGCTTTAGTGGCACTGAGCACCCAATAAGACCAATGAGATTTTTAACAAAAACAAATTTTAACTTAATTTTGGATTATCATTCCCACACTTGTGAATGAAAAACATCTGACTTTTTTGGTAGGGAAAAGAAAGATAACATGGTATACTAGCATTCTTTAACAGATATAATAGATAATGAAGACGCCTCCTACTACTTTTAGAGAATTCATCTTAAATTGGTCATAGCGGATCACACCATTTTCGAGGCAAGGGGGGTTGTATTTATGTTTTTAAATATATTATTTAAATCATATTTTTTTTTAAATACAATTAAAAGTAACCACACCTATGACATAATACACTGCTCACAATAACTAGGGGATATTTCATCAGGGGATATTTCATTTTAAAATAACCATACCATACCAACGAGGCCAGGTCTGCTGTACTGTTCAGATATGGTAAATGTATTTTTATTTGTTTATTTTTAATATAGTGAATAACAATAATACTAATAATAGGTTACACTTATATAGTACCATTGACAAAACCCAAGGTCATTTTACAGAACATAAATGACATTTAATTTAACTAATCAAAACTAGAAAAAGTGTTGCGAAAATGTGTGTGTGTGTGTGTGTGTGTGTGTGTGTGTGTGTGTGTGTGTGTGTGTGTGTGTGTGTGTGTGTGTGTGTGTGTGACAATATCCTTCTTTAAATAAAAAGTAACTTAGGATACTTACTTCCACACCATTTGCTGAAACACAATAAAGACCAATGTGGCGTGAACACAGCAACACCTTGTAAACAAAGTCAGCTATTTATAAAAGTTTAGTCTGTGACAGATCAGCATTGGCCATCAGCACAGGTATTGGTATCTTATCAAAAACAGTAAAGTGTATCTCTAAGAGGGACGATTCTAGGATTACAGCTTTAGGGAGATATTTGCACTGATCGACACACACAACACCAGCATCAATATCTTACATTATAGCACTACGTCTCATGTGTTATTGGTTAAATTGGTTAAATTATTGGAGATACATATTTTAAAAAGTGTAAATCTTTCCATAACAATCGTCTTTTTAAACATTAGTGCTTGTAGTCCTTGAAGCAGATAGGCTACCGGATCAGAAGACTACTCCAGATGCCATTCCTGTCAGCATAGAACAGGCAACTGTGCAAGCAATTCATACGGGCTCCCCAAAACTGGACAACAGAAGATTGGGAAAACGTGGTCTGGTGAGTTTTGATTTCTCCTGCCACATTTGGATGGTAGGGTAATAATTTTATATAAACAACATGAAAGAACTGACATCACTAGTATCACCTGTCAGGCTGGTTGGTATTTATGGTATATAGGGGATGTTTTTTGGTACACTTTGGGCCCCTTAACACCAACTGAACACCACTTAAACACCACAGTACTGTCGTTGACCATGTTCAATCCTTTAGGTTCACAGTGTCCATGTTTTAATGGCCATTCCAGCAGGATGTCACAAAGCTCAAATCATCTCAAACTGATTTCTTGAACATGATGATGAGTTCACTATACTCAAATGGCCTCCTCAGTCACCATATCTGAATCCAAATATTTTCACACTGCACGAGCAGACACATCTGCTGCAACTGTGTGACGCTATCATGTCAAAATCTCTGAGGAATGTTTCCAGCACCTTCCTGAATCTTACTGCAGCTCTGAAGACAAAACAGGGTCCAACCTGGTACTACCAAGATGTAATGAATCAAGTGGTCATCGAATATACAGTATATTCTTATCTTATCTTATCTTACCTTACCTTGCATATTTTTTTTTTATCAATTTACTGTAATTACTTTGTATGTTTTATTCCAAGTACCTGATTCACTGCTTTATTCAATCTGCTTTAATCAAGTCAAATTCTTTGGCCAGCAAAACACCTTCCTGGTCTGCATCAGATCAGAACATTAGAATAACACAAATGTTAAGGCAAAGATTGCAGTATCTAATAAAAACGTTAAGGTTTAACTCCTCTAACAGACCATTAAACAGGTCAATGATTTGCCTTTGACTGGTGATCCTTCCAGGAGTAGTTCTGGGAAACACTGTTCACAGGTGTAGGTGTTGAAGACACACTGCACTCACTAACAGCTGGTGTTTCAGAGAGCTTATGGGATCACTGCATTATGTAACAGTGCACAAGGTTCAGAGTCCTAAAGTTTATAGAGTAAGCAGCACTGAATGTTTATGATGGTCAGCAGGTTTAGGTGCGGAGAAAGCAAAAGCAGGTGCACCAGAAGAGGTACCAACCGAGAACGGTTCCAACAATACCAGGTCTGAGATGTGGACTTGCTGATAAAATACGATCCTTTTGAAAGAACTTTCCTAGCAAAGCAGGTAGGCAGACAGCAACAGCATTATGTCACAACTAGTTCTTATTACGGATGACACAAAGTTCATGTAAAGGCTAATGCGTGTGTGAGTTGGATCTTACTTTTAACATTATTATTAATATAATTACTAGTAGTAGTAGTAGAGCTGCTCGTACCTGCGATGAGCGGTATGAGGGTCACCAGCACCAGCACCAGCAGCAGCAGCGTCACGCACCTGAGGGCGAGCTGATCCATGTGCTGGACCTACATCACACACGACTAGATCAGGACCGGAGTTTCTCTTCCTATTGACACCTGCATGGTTTAGTTTCTCCCTCTTGTTTTCAGTCCGTCCGCAATGTTGCAAGCCCGCTTGCTCTGAATGAAACACGCACTCGGGTAAAGGCGCAGAAAAGGGCTGGAGAGAGCGCATGATCCAATCCGCTCCGCCTCCAACCGACGCACCAATATAAACCGATCAGCGCTCAGACCGAGAACAACACGCGGTCACGCTGATCTATCAGCCAGAGTAACCCTGGAAATAGTGCATACCTGTCAAGTCTCCCATTTTGGCCGGGAAACTACCGTATTTTACCCCTTTTCCCGCCGTTCTCCTGTATTAGTATTTTCCCGTAAAATTCCCGTATTATGTTATAATAAAAAATATTCCTGTGCCTCCCCAAACTGAAATGTCACTAACCTCACGAGAACTGGTGAGAAAGATTGTTACAGAAAATATGATGTCATTAGACAACAGCACTGTTTGTGCTTTACTCTTATATAAAATCAATCACTCTGGCCCCGCCCACAAATCCACTCCTTCCAAAAAAGTGTTAAAGGATGCAAAGTCTGTAATAATTCTGGAAAATAAATCAGTGAATACCAGAGAAGAACATGAGTGAACATGAGATACAAAAATGTGTAATGGAAATCAAATGTGTTTCACTTTAAGACAAGCAATGTGTATAAATGCTGAAAATATGTTAAATAAATAAATGTTCTTTAATTCTCTTTTGTGTTGTCATTTAGGCTGTATTATAAGAAAGGCATATGTAGGAATGTCCACAGCATTTCACTGTCAACAGAGGTAAACCTATCAGATTCTGATCATCTGATTGTAGTTGTAATTGTAAGTGGTTCACATGTGCTTAATTTAGATTTCTTATAAACCTGTATTAAAATGTAAGGGATACTGAAGCTCAGTTGGGCTGGTGGGACGGCTCGAAGCACATGGAGGAAAAATTTTCCTTATTTTTAAATCCTAAACTTGCTGGTATGCTATCGCATTTGCCACGAAAACGCCAAAGTTGTGAGCCGTGTTGAAGCAGTTTATAGCTGAGGCTCATTTATTTACACGTACCATAATAGGTGGAGCACAAAGATGGCGGCTTCCATGCTCAGGCTCGGACGACTCGGGTCTCTCAAGGTAACGTCAACAAACGAAATGATTAAATATAACACACTGGTAAGACCATTCAGTTTAACTGGTTCTGCTGGTTTGTGTTTTGGTCGTCATTTAAATAACGTGTCCTAATTGTCGTGTTAGGGCTGTCCTTGTTAACCCAGCGTTACACAATCACCTTGTGTTAATTTTTTAATCTTGTGTGTAGAAACTATTTATGTCATTTGATACTAAAGCAGAGTGTATATTGTGTATAGTTATTCTGTAATAATTTTTTTGCAACTACACGTCACAGCAGTTTAACATAAAGTTTCTTATTTGCATTTCACACTTTTGTTAGTTTATTTTCCACCCGTGTTTAGTTCCTGGCATCGGGTGTGATGGTGTGACCATACATTTTTTTTAGAACAGAACAGAAACGTTTTAACAGCCACCTGTCTCGCACCTTGGTCATCTGAGTAATAAGGTTTTTGTTTTTTTCCCTGGAAAGATTCAGTTACTTATTCGTGTTATACTACAGAGGAAAACACATATATATATATATATATAGGGAATATCCCATAGCTTTTGTGTGCAGTGTAGTTGTCCGAAAATTGTTGGTTTTGATTTTATTAGGCTGAGCCAGTTACAGAAAAAAGGGCAGTTCGGTGGGTAGCATGGCTGCCTCACAGCAGGAAGGTCCCGGGTTCATTCCCAGGGTGGAGCGACCTGGGTCCTTTCTGTGTGGAGTCTTCATGTTCTGCCCATGTCTACGTAGGTTTACTCTGAGTACTCCAGTCCAAAGACATGAGTGACATGGTGTCTCTAAAGTGGCCCTTAGTGTGTGATGGTGCGTGTGTGCGTGTGTGTGCGTGTGTGTGTGTGTGGTTAATCTAGGCTTGTTCCTGCCTTTGCACCTAGAGTTGTCAGGTGGACTGGATAAGTTTTTCAAACGTTGACTGGAATTTAGTAAGAACCTGTTTTTTACAGTATTATGCTTCGCATGCTGAGTACCTATACGTTGTATTGTAGATTGTTTGGAAAAACTTGTTTGCAAATTTATTTTTTAATGAACAAAGTTCGTAAGCAAAATTATTTCTTGTTTGTACTTTCGCTATACGTGTAAATCGCACAATAAAGGTTTAATAAACATTTAATATGTTACATAGCACATCCCGTCTTGTAACATAGGGCATGTTCGTTTAATCGGACCAGCGGGTTATTAGGACCACAACGATCGTGTCCCGATGTGGTCCGATTAACTGGAATCGCCTGTACATGTACTTGCTATAGTCTTTTATAGAACACCGTGTGGCGCACTAGTAAAGGTGAAAGTATGTTATCACAGATCATTACTCATGAAGTTAGCGATTATTGTTAGGGCATGAGAGGAATATTGACCTCAAACTACTAAGTGAAATGCTGGTTCTTATTTTTTGAACACAAACCTAACTTGTGCTACACAAATTTTGCATTTCATTTTCTCTGCCATCTTTAGTAAATTCAGATCTGAACTAAATCAATATGCGTTTTGGGGTATTATATAGATGCTCTGTGCAGTTCTAATTGCAATAATGTAGTGCACTATGCAGGGAATGTACAAGTAAATAAGGGAAGAGTGGAGGGGTTTTAGAAACCATAAACAAACCTGTTGGCCATTTTCCTCAGTAAGGTTCTTGTCCTTAGTGCTTTGATTGTACTTTGTAAAATTGTATCAGTTGTAAGTGTAAATAAAATCATCTTTTAAATGCTTGACCATTCACTTACATTTCTTTACCAACTTGAACATCGTAACTCCTGTGCAAACCAAAAAGCAGATTTCAGACAAGCTACATGGTTGTTCACAATAATTAATTTGTATTGTTTATATTTGATTCAGTGTCTCCAGCAGGAGAGCTGGGGTACTGCGAGGACTTCACTGACCGCTGCATTCTGCACCAAAACTGAGGAGCCCAAGAAACAGGCGAAGAAAACAAAAGCTGCCAGTAAGAGTAAGGGCAAGCTTCTGTTCTACTCAAAACTTTGTAATCGTTAGCAATTCATTTGGGTAATTTAGTTGAACATATTTTCCACTCATGTTTGCTTCACTACATGATGCTACCAACAGCTTGTTTTGTTGTGACATGCAGTGATTTGGCTTATTTGTCTTATATGAGCTTATAGTTATGTAGTGTGTGATGATTTACAAATCATTAAAAAAAATTAACAAACCAATTTTAATGCATACAAAAAAAGCATAAAGATCGTGTTGGTTATCTGAAAAACAATTCATGTTATACTACCAGGAAACAAATTCCTTCAAAGCCCTATCAGGTCACTGACCAATGCAAGCAAGATCTATTGGGTTTGGATTATTGAGATCCACAACAGGGGTGGCCTCCAAGGAAACAAAAGAGCAGACCAGATTGCCAGAAATGCAACAGCAAAGGAGATAACAGTATGCCCATGCTCAAGAGTTCACTTTAGAAACAGATGGTAGGAAGAATGTCAGAAGCAACCACATAAGTTGCACAAAATAGTACTGGACGTTTCTAAAAAAAGACCAAAACTGGGCAAAACCAACCTTTTATTTAAGATGTTCCCTCCTCATTGGGGAAGAAACGCATTGTGTTTGACATGCAGCAGTCAGTTGACAGTCAGATACATTCTTATAGACTGCACTTCACTTGACTCTGAAGTCAGAAATATGAAGGACTTGCTCGTTTAAACCCCACCAGGGAGATGTCTGAACTTTTTATCCCACATAAATTTCAAACATTTGAGCTAATAATCGAGTCAAAACAGGATTGTATTGCAAGCATAATTATGGCATGTATATGGCCATTAGTGTGCTGGAACGGCAGTACATTTGCCATAATAAGATGTTCGCTAATCAGCTTTCTTCCAATTGAAACCTTTTCTTGGGAGCTTTTATGCCACTCCATGTAGGATGTTGTTCTCTAATGGAACTGTTATAAGATACAAACTTAACAAAATATCAGTTTGTCAAACTGATTTTTAAGTTGCTCTTGTCAAATTTGAATGCTGAAATTGTGAACTGAAGATATCCAGATGCTACAAGAGCACAAACAAAGCCTAAGTCTTAAGTTTACGTTTGTGTGCATGTGCAGACTGAGAAATAAGATCAGAGTAAGGCTATTCATGCGATGATAAAACGTTTACTGAGGTAGAATACAGCTATCTCTGTCAGTTTTCTTATTCTGAAATATAGACTTTATTCTGATCTAAGAAAGTGTGTGTAATTTACATGACCATTTGAATAGTCAGATAACTGCAGATCTCTGATTATAATTGGATTATTAAGTGCATGTTAATTCTCTCAATCTCATTTTAGAGTGGAACAGTATAAACTGTTATGGCATCCGAAAAAGCAATGCCTGCCAAATTGGATTGCGTTGATGGAAGTGATTTATGGGTTGCTCCCTACTTTCTATGAAGTCTTTTACTTATTTACAAAGGTCATCAGGGTGTCTGTGTGGGTTAACTCTGGGTACTCTGGTTTCCTCCCACAGTCCAAAGACATGTGCGTTAGGTGAATTTGTGTCTCTAAACTGTCATTGACTTGTGTATGTATGACTAGTCTTGAGAGAAACTTGAGTACGGATCTAACCTTGTGTGTGTATGTCGCTGGATGGCCACTGATGCCGATAAAGATGCCAAATAAATAAACAAACAAAGGTCATCATACATACTGATAAACCACTACATTTGATCCAGCTGCTTTTTTGGTGTTTTCTTTTTTAGTGATTAGACACTTGGTCTTTTTGTTTCTGTTTAAACTGGTTTAGAGGAATGGTGTTTTGTTTCCAGAATTTTTTTCCTGGTTGTGTGAATGATTAAAAAAAAACCTCATGCCGTTTAATCCATTTACCATTTTCCCAGCATCAGAGGTCCCTGGGGAGAGGGCTGAACTGCTGTCCCACAAGACTGCTGTTGCCTTCCCTACTAGACTTGCAACTCCAGGAATTATCAGTGAACGTTTTGCACTAGGTAAAACTGAGCGAAATGTCCACCCTGAGCCTGGTGTCACTGCCTGTGCTGTTGGTGGTACTACAGCTGAACCTTCTTCCACATGTCATGTCTCAGCTAAAGCTTCTGCCCCTGAAGACAACAGCGTAGAAAAAAGTACCGATCAGGTAGAAGTAACGGCAGGTCCAGGTGAAAGCACAGAACCAAAGGATGAAGACTCAACTTCCTCTTCCTCCTCCAGTGATTCAGATTCGGATTCAGATTCTGAAGATGAAAAACCTGAAAAGTCTAAAGACGGGACTAAAACGACAGAAACTGTGGTCCAGTTTGAAAAGAAAGATAAAACGTTTAGTCCCTCCGCAGTTGGCGATAAGTCCGCACCAGAAGTGAAGACTACCAAAATTATTGCTGAAGATGAGACTGCTAAACCTGTCCCAGATAAGAATACTGCACTTGGGTCTTTAACTGAAGGAGCATCTGATGTTGTCAAAGATGTGTCTTCGTTTGAGGAATTGCCTGAATCAAGTGCAGCAGAAGATTCTGCTGACGCCGCTCCTGCTTCAACGACATTGACCACAGAGATTGTGCCTGAGAAACAACCAGAACCTAAAGCTGAATCTGTGACAGAATGTGTCCTGGATCAGACTACAGTTAAAGTTATACCCGTAGCTAGTACTGAAGTTTGTGGAACCACACCCAAAGCAGTTTCTGAAGGAAGCCCTGGACTGGGAGCCACCCCACAACCCCTCTCTGACGCTAAAGACGTGGAACTCCAAGTTGAAGCTACCTTTGAAGCTGTGGCACTTTCTGAAGTTGGCCCTGAAGAATTGGTGGACCCTGCTCCTGTAATTAGCGACACAGCCTCAGAAGCAGCAGCACCTCAGGGTACTCACCTCTTCATCTTAAATCTGAGCAATTTCTCTAATCAACTGCAGTACACCAATATCCAATAATGGCTAAATACAATCCCATTCACATACCCCTGAACCTTTTCTTTACTTTGGTTAGACTGCTCCTACACTCTTGCCGTATACATAGTGGCTCGATATAAACACAGTTGCTTCATTCTGAAGTGAACATTCTTCTGCCTCTTTAATCCGTAGTGCTTCATCTCTGCCTTTCGTGACTCTGGGACATTTTCAGGCTGTCCAAATTCTTTGCATGACTGCCCCCTTTTTCTTCTCTCTTCATCCATGTGCTGAACAAAAGGTCTTGGGATTATTCTGTCTCTAATATTTAAGAGTTGTTGACTTACACGTTTTTGCTAACATATTTGAGAATATTATCCATGTACAGTGTGCAATAATACGTTCATAGGCAGAGCTATCTTGCTGTTGTCCTTTTGTTTTTGGCATGGATCACTCACACTGTAACCTATAGTATTACAACCTGTTTGAGAGTACAAACTAGGCTTTAATTGCAATGCACTTTTCTCATTGCTGGGGCACCCAGAATGTAGATACAGTCGATTCCGGTTAATGGGACCAGCCGCTTATTCGAACCCAATCCTAAAGTACCGAAACAAATTCTATTAAATACCTGTAATGTTATTCGCTTATTTGGACCAAAGAATGTGTACAGTATGTAATATTCGTGAAGAAACTCTTCGCCTCTACCCGAAAACTCCCGAGTTTCTCCCCAGCCCTCTACTGCCACCTACAGGTCTTTGCCTAACATTTCCATTTACT